>JADRCD010144922.1:10000-21055 GCA_019843815.1 Montemys delectorum
CATGACTTCTCTGGTAAAAGTTGCGCTCCAGTTGAGTCTGCACAAAGACAACAATCAACGTCAGTATGAGGCTGAACGAAACAAAGGGCCAGAGCAGAGAGCACCAGAGCGACTAGAGAGTCTGCTGGAAAAACGAAAAGAGGTGAGAAAGAGTCCTGGCCCCTTCTCTCCCAACTTTCATCTTCTGCTGCCCAGACCTTCTCAGGTTCCATAGCTTCTCTCAGTAAGCACAGGTCTCAAGCAGCCCTGATAAAGATAAAGAATAATAGAGATGGCAGCATTTTTCCTGCACTCATCTATCAGAAGTCATTGTGTGTTCCTTTTGTTTTGGGGACAGTGGCTCACAGATGTTTAATTTGGAGTGAAGTTAGAGTTTTTCTGTATTTTCTGTATTTAATTCAGCTTCCATTGGTCTGTAAGCGTTATCAGTGTTTAAATGTTACACTGGCATGCCAAATTGTTTGAATTTCATGTTAAATGTACAGTGCTGAAAAACAAATGATAAGGGAGGCCACGTTATTGGGCAACAGAAAGAGCACACACCTTGTAGTCACTCCTGGATATGAATTTTGTTCTGGTAGTTGTTACTGTAGAGGGCCTTATGAAACTTCTAAACTTCAGTTTCCTTTTCTGTAAAAAGGGATAATTCTTAGATGGGTAAGGAGTGAAGGATCTGGAAGTAATTAGAAGAAGGTAAGAAATATTACCAAAACATATTGTGTGAAAGCTTTTAAAAATAAAAGAAATTTAAAGGGACAATTCTACTTTCTTGTCTATTTAAATGAAATAATGAGTTAATTGGCTACCTAGGCATACAAGTTTTGTTTTGTCTTACTTGTGGTAGGCTTTTTATCATTCTGACAGATACCTGAGAGTTCAGAGGAGGAAAGGTTTTATCCTGGCTCATGGTTTCAGAGGTTTCAGTCAGTATGCAGATAGTTCTCTGGCTTTGTGCCTATGGTGAGGCTGACTGTTATAGCACAGAGATTCTGCTGCAATAGGTCAACTCACCTCATAATAGACAGGAGAGAGGGGTCTGGGAACAAGCTATTTTCTTCCTAGACATGACTCCAGTGACCTGTACCATCCAACTAGGCCATACCTCCTCATAGTCCATTTAACTATGAACTCAACTATGGATTAATTCATTGATGAAGTTAGAACCCTTGGGATCCAGTCACCTCTTAAAGATCCACTAGTAGGTGGCCATACCTTTATATATATGTGTGTGAAAGAGAGTTTCTTAGATTTAAACTAATACCTTTAGTGGAATAAGCTCTGGGAAAATCTTTTAGACTCATTAAACTTTAAATAGCAATGTTTAAGTCAAATGCTGATATACCTGTCTCTTAATTCTTGCTAGTATCTGCTTTTCTCCACCTTGAGGTTGCTAGATACCCTATGTCTCCTAGTCCTCATTACAAACAATTGCTTCTCTGCTATGTCATAACAGAAGGAAATATTTATCACTGTGTGCATCTGTCTCTCTTACTTGCTCACTTGTTCTCTTTTTCTAAGGCACTGAAAATTGGATCCAAGACCTTATTTACACCTGCCAAGTAGACACTGTTACTGAGCCTTATCAGCCTAAGAGGCAAACTTTTATGTTACTCCATTCTCATTTGCTGTTTTCCATTGTCAGGGTGATATTAAAGACCTACATATAGTAATAGAACTATCTAGGGTTTTAAATTATGTGTGAGAGAGACCCTCATTATATCTGCAGGTTTACTTTCTGCGTTTTTGTTTTCTCACTGTCAACAAAGGTTCAAAAACATCCAAAGTAGCTGTCCTTGGTGGCACATGTCTTTAATCCTAGTACTCAGAAGACAGGATCTCTGTGAGTTTGAGGTCAACTTGATCTATGTAGTGAGTCCTAGGCTAGCCAGGGCTGAATAATGAGGCCTTATCTCAAAAAAAAAAAAAAAAAAAAAAAAAAAAAAAGTCAGTCCCACCAACAAAACAACAAAGTACAATTCAGTGACTGTTTTGAGAGGGAAGGTGTGTGTGAAAAAGATCTAAGTTCACATAACATTATTTTTGTCACTTTGTGTAATTTACAACCTAGTTTCTGATAGATGTCACACACATAAATACATAATATAGGTTGGTTAACATCCTTAATTTAAAAATCTGAATTCTTATTCTGAAATGCTTTGCTAAACTTTTTGAGCATCAATATGACACTAAAAAATTTTTTAATTTGGTGTACATTTCCAATTTGGATTTAGAAATTGTGTTCCCAATGAGTAAAGTTTGTACAAATGTTCCAAAATCTAAAAAACTGTAAAATCTGTAACACTGCTGGCCCCAAGAGTTTCATATAAGGATATTTTTAACCTATGTGCATGATATTTGATACCATCTGTAGTTCAAACATTGCTTAAGAGTCTTGGGATGTATTCTCTATAAAAAAGGGAGAACTGTACGAGTGTGATTCTTTTTTCTTATTTTTCTGGACTCTCCATCAGTTGTGATTCTCCCACTTTAGTCTCCCTATTCATACTGTTTTGTTCTGTTCATTTGTGAATGTATATCATCCCTTTAGTCTGCTTCTTTGTAATATACTGCCAGTATATCTTATCGCCAGTGGTCTTTTCTCAGTTTATGGTTTTGATGATATTTTAAATGTGAAAAACTAAAGATATTATAGAATACATCTAATGAATACCATATTCACAGTGTATTCTATAACAGTGAATATTTCATTGTATTAGCTTATCTGTTTTAATTGCTTATGTTAAGCTGTGGGCATAGTAGTTCTTTAACCCTAAATGTTTAAGTATACCTTCTTAAAAGTAGCATGCTTTTATTACCAGATACCATTTTTTTTCTGTCCCCAAATGTCATGATTCTTTAATAATTTCTAATTAATCCATACTTAAAATTCCCCATCTGGAATTCAAGTAAGGACATTTGATGATAGTATTTCTGGAGCCTCTTTAATGTTCTCTTCCTTGGGATAGGGTCTTGTTTATGTAGCCTAGACTGGCTTCAAACTCCTGCTTCAGGTTCCTTTGTGCTCAGATTAAATGTACTAACATCTAGCTTCCTCTTTTATTTAATCTTTTTATTCTTGCAGAATGCCTGCTTCTGCAGATTCCCCCTAATATGTGAGTGTATTGAAGAAATAGGATTAGTTGTTTCAAAGATGTTTTCTCCTTATTGTTTATCTAGTCTGAGGTTTCTCAGCAGTGATATTGTTGACATTGGGAGGCTGCCCTGGCCTTGTATAGTGTTTAGCAGTATTCCTTTGTCTCTGTCTACTAGATTCTCGTAGTACTTTGGTACCAGCTCAATTGTGACAACCAAAACTTTAAAAAATTTTAAATTAAAAATATTTTTATTCTCTCAGAATTTTGTACAGTGTATTTTGATCATATCCATTTCCCCCCAACTCTTCCAAGATCCATTCTACTTCTCTATAATCCAGTTTTGTGTTTCCCCTTTACCTCATCCGCTAAGTCTAATTTGTACTACCATGTACTCTTGGATGCACTGCCTTCCATTGGAGCATATTCTGCTTACCAGGGGCAGCACTCTCAAAGAAAACTGACTCTCCCTTTACCAGCAGCTATCAGTTTCTAGAGCTCCTAGACTTGGGGTATGGCTTAATGTAAACTTTTTTCCGTGCTGGGATTGAGCTTGTAAGGGGCTTGTGCATGCTGTCAGAACCACTATGAGTTCATAGGTAGCCCTGCTGTGTCCAGAGGACACTGTTTTTGTGAGCTCATCTATCATTTCAGGATCTTCCACAATGATCCCTAAACCTGGGGAAGAAAGGATTTAGACACTGCCACTTATCCTTTGGGGAACAAAATTGTCCAATTTAAAATCACTGATCTAATCTCTTTTCTTTTTACTGGTTATACTTTTATCAAAATGGATTTATTAAAAATTCATTTTGAGGCTGGTGAGCTCATTTGGTGGGTAAAAACAACTTGTTTCCAAGCCTAAGGTCATTCTTAGACCCCACCTGGTGGAAAGAGAACTGACTTCTGAAAGTCATCTTATGACCTCCATACCTAGATATGCTGCCTTTTCCTCAAATAAATACATTTAATAGGCTTTTAAATTTCATTTTCCCAATTAATAGTAGTCAAAAACACAACTCTGAGTTAGGTATGAATAGAATAACCCCAATCAGAAGGGACATTTTAAAAAGGTTTGCATTTATTCATGTGTGTCTCTATGTGTACAAAGTATCCAGAAGAGGACATTAGATCTTCTGGAGCTATAGTGATAGGTATTTTTGAGCCACCTGACATGAGAGTGCTGAAAACTGAACTTGTGTTCCCTGGAAAAGCAATATGTGTTTTTAACTTCTGAGTCATCTTTCCAGTCCCAGGAACATTAGTTTTTACTAACACAAAGCAACTGTTGTTGCATTAAACTGTACTGCTTCTGGAGTTAGAAGGGAATATTGATTACCTGAGGGTTTACACTATGTTTCTCAATAAACAGAAAGTAGGTAGAAGTTGTACTTTTCTATATCTGTGACATTATGCTGTTGAGGTACAAGAAGGATAGTCTGACCTTGTTCTTTCCTCCAGTTCCAAGAGAATCAAGAGGAGATAGAGGGGATGATGAATGCCATCTTCAGAGGTGTCTTCGTTCATCGGTACAGGTAAGTCAGTCACAGGCTCTTACTGAAGCCACTGTCCTTGGTAGTAGCATGCATGAGAAATGACAAGGCCCTTGCTGAATTATTTGGTTAGTTTCAGGACTATTGCAGCTGGAATGAAAACTGATCTGCTTTATCTCTATCTACAAAGGACCTTGTGAATTTTTTCTAGGAAAGAAAATCAGAGATCAAGATATCACTGAGTATTCTCCTCTTGACCTTGCCCAAGTCCTGGCCCTGCCTCCTGTGTTTCTAGAGTTGGAAACTTGAGCAGACAAGGGCAGAGACCTGAAAGGTGGTCTGGCTCAGCAACCCTTTTCATGGCCAAGCCTTTGTTTTTACTATGCTAATGGTCAGGGAGTTTCATAGTGTTTGAAGAACTGGTAAAGATAAGTCTTATCTGTTTTAGAATTAGTAGTATTTGTAGTAGTGTTTCAGTTTTGTCTAGATTTCAACTTCTGATTCTCTATAACTTAAATAATTTCTTGAAGTAGAATTGAAAAATAGCACATTTTAGCTAACAGTTAAGTGAATTTTTAAAATTAGCTTTTAAAGAAGTATAAAGGATGAGGTTGTATAAAGTTAAACTAGCTCATAGGCTGATTATAGAAAGAAGATTTAATTTCATATATCTTGTGTATTTACTTTGGAATGAAGAAATAAAAGACTGGGTACCTGGTGTTTAGTCACAAGCATAACTTCGTTGAGAGGGCTGTGTAGTAGGCTGAAAAGTAACCTTTGAGAGAAGGTAGTATGCCAGTTTGTCTCTCTGTCTAAGGGACATCCTTCCTGAGATCCGTGCTATCTGCATTGAGGAGATTGGGTATTGGATGCAAAGCTACAGCACCTCCTTTCTTAATGACAGCTACCTAAAATATATTGGCTGGACCCTGCATGATAAGGTACGGTTAAGTCAGCCTCCTCCTCCTCCCTGTCACCCACTTCTTCTAACCTATCCTGAAATATTTTACCTTTTCCTGCTCTGCCACTCAAACATTTAATACGTTGAGCAATTATCTCTCAATCCAGGTATTGAATCTTGAGATTACTTCAGTGCTGAGGAGTGTAAGATAAAGCAGAAAGGAGAAAAATATTCAACAGTCAGAATACCTCTGAAACCTCATATGTCATTAGAGGAAGGAGTCTCTTTTAAACAGCAAGTTGATGATGGCAACACAAGGGCCAGAGTGCCATCCAAAGGGATTATTTTCATCAGGATTGTCCAGTTCTCTATAAGCCTTTGTTTTTAGTGAGAAGATAGTTCCTGTTTCTTACATTCTGAGAGTCCTCAGTGTAGAAATCACCATGCCCAGAATGTACAACAGTGAGGTGCACTTGGAGTCTGTGATGACCATTTGTCAGTCATGTTTCTCTTCTCCTATTTCCTTCATCAATAGCACAAGGAAGTCCGTCTAAAGTGTGTGAAGGCTCTGGCAGGGCTGTACAGCAACCAGGAGCTGAGCTTACGGATGGAGCTCTTTACTAATCGCTTCAAGGTAAGATGGGACACCATTCCCAGGTTTTGCTCTTTGCTGTGTTTCCCGTTTTCCTGCCATAGGTCCTTCCACCCAGCAGACTGGTAGTTTTTCTGGATATAGCTCCTACTTCCTCTGTGTTAGGAATTTCAAATCTCAGGAGACTGTGGTGTTTGGGAATGGGTGCAGTGAGAGTTTGGATAATGTTCTTTGCATAGGACCGGATGGTTTCCATGGTCATGGACAGAGAGTGTGAAGTAGCAGTGGAGGCCATCAGATTGCTGACCCTTATTCTGAAGTGAGTTGTGGGAAGTGGGGAGGCAGCCTCACAGACTTGCCTTAGAGGGTCAAACAAGACCCTCCAGAATTCTGTTCCCTGCCTGTCACAATTGATCCTTCTTTGTGTACAGATTAGAAGACAAAGGGCATTTCTGAGTTGTAGGATAGAGAGGGACTTCCCTATTTTTAACTCTGTGTACTCCTCTCTCTGACTCTTAAAACATTTTCTGTGAGTCATATCCTTATAGGTATTGCCTTGTTTTGTTCTATACCTTGCTGTGTGAGAAGATTAATGGACACACACACACACACACACACCCCACACACCCTTTCTCCTTTTTTCTTGGCAGGAATATGGAGGGAGTGCTGACTAGTGCAGACTGTGAGAAAATTTACTCCATTGTATACATTTCTAATCGTGCCATGGCCTCTTCTGCAGGGGAATTTGTATACTGGAAGTAAGTGGTATGTGTTTGTCACACTGTCCTCTCATTTTCTCTCTCTCTCACCTCTCTGTTCCACCTATGGACTTACCAAAATTATTGAAGTCTCTTGTTGTCCCCTTTATCTCTCAATCTTATGGGAGTTCCTTGGCTTTTCACTTGTCCTCTTGTCTTCACTTCTTCCCATGCTACTCTTTCCACCTATCCGTCCTACCAGGATCTTTCATCCTGAATGTGGAGCAAAAGCAGTGAGTGGCAGGGAGCGACACCGGAGTCCACAAGCCCAGAAGACTTTCATTTATCTTTTACTGGCCTTCTTTATGGAGAGTGAGGTAATGTAGGAAGTAGAGAATAAGATGGGCAATGGGTAGGAGGGTCCTGCTTATCAACAGCCACTTGCTGGAGCAGTTTGATATGACGTTGGTGGATAACTTACTGGGAACCTTCTTTCACAGCATCACAACCATGCTGCTTACTTGGTAGACAGCTTGTGGGACTGTGCAGGGCCTTACCTGAAGGACTGGGAGAGTCTGACAAGCCTGTTGCTGCAGAAAGACCAGAGTGCGTATCACATGGTAGCTGGGGTTGTGTGTTTTGTACCTTCTTGTGTGAAACTGAGTGGTTTGGGTTTTTGTTTTGTTTTTCTTTTTTTTTTAATTTTAATTTTTGGCTGAAGGATATGGAGGGTGGTTAATCTTGATGTTTTATTTTTGATCCTCTTTCTATCCCAGATCTGGGTGATATGCAAGAAAGGATGCTAATAGAAATCCTTGTGTCCAGTGCCCGGCAAGCTGCAGAGGGTCACCCACCAGTGGGGCGCATCACTGGAAAGAAGGTGAGCATGAACAGTGGGTTAGTAGGTCAGTACTATTGGAGCCAGAGGGTTATTGGCCATCTTCACCTCTATATTGTGGGTTAGGACCCTCCATCTTTCCCTCTAAGAGTCCTGTCTCCATATAAAAGACATCTGAAGGGAGCAGAAGTGTGTGCAGATACACCCACCCTCTGTATCCAGTGTTTCTTTACAGTTTTCCGTCTCTAATGACTAATCCCAGAGTCTGACTGCCAAAGAACGAAAGCTTCAAGCTTATGATAAGGTGAAGCTGGCTGAGCACCTTATCCCCCTCTTGCCCCAGCTCCTTGCCAAGGTAAGAGCTTCTTGTACAGCTAGAGCATAAATGAGTAAGGGACCAACCTCAAGGCAGGATGAGGAAAGGATTCACCTCTTGTCCCTTAATTAACAGGACACTCTTTCCACTGTAGTTCTCAGCAGATGCAGAGAATGTTGCTCCCTTGCTCCGGCTGCTCAGTTATTTTGACCTCAACATATACTGCACTCAGCGCTTGGAGAAGGTGAGTGGGCAGCAAGACCATTTCCCAGACCTTGTTGCTCCCTTGCTTAGGTTAAGGATTCTTCCTAGTAGCTGGTTAATTTTTTTGTTTTCCACAAGGCCCTTGGTTTAAGAAGAACCTATAATGGCATACTTTTAAATATATCTTATCTTTAAACATCACTGTTTTCATCCTCCTGTGTTACTCTTCAGCCTATAGTCCACCACACTTTGTCTCCCTTTTAGCACTTGGAGCTGCTTCTTCAACAACTCCAGGAAGTGGTGGTGAAGCATGTAGAGCCTGAGGTGCTTGAGGCTGCAGCACATGCCCTCTATCTACTCTGCAAACCAGAGTTCACCTTCTTCAGCAGAGTGGACTTTGCCAGAAGCCAATTAGTGGATCTTCTGACTGATAGATTCCAGCAGGAGCTTGATGACCTAATGCAGGTGGTGCTAAATGGCAGGGCACCTCAGGGAGGGTGAGAGAGGGCTGGAGTTAAAGATGAATTCTTGAGAAACTCTTGCTGTGAGCCTCTTTGTTCCTTAGTCTTCCTTCCTAGATGAGGATGAGGTATACAGTCTGACAGCTACTCTGAAGCGTCTCTCTGCCTTTTACAAGTGAGCAGCTCTCCTGCCACCTTCCCTTTCTCCTAGTGTTGATGGAGTTGATTACCTTGGATGTGTCTTAACATAATGTTTCCTTCTCTCTCTTTAAAGTGCTCATGACCTGACCCGATGGGAGATTTCTGAACCATGTTCTCAACTCCTCCGGAAGGCTGTAGATACAGGAGAAGTTCCTCACCAGGCAGGTGATAGGCTGGACACACCCAGGCAGGGCAGATGACTGTCCGAATCTATGTTCTCTAGGCCACCTTGCCCAGGCAGTCTCAGTCCTTGGGTGTATAGTGGACATAGGGAGGAAGGTCAGGTGGGGTTATCACTTCTGTTCTCTGAGGTGCACTGGGGGCTTTTGGGGTTCCTGGGAGCTAAGGAGAATTTTGAGGAATTCTAAGAGAATGAATAAACCAGAAAGATATGACATTTCTGCCTAGGTTAGAAGCCTTTGGACATTGCCCAAAACAATCCCTTCTTTTCTACTAGAAAGGAATTGTTTCCCTGATCTCATCTTCTCTCTTATTTGCGATGAGATTTGTTTGTTTTGTTTGTTTATTTTTTGATACAGGGTTTCTTTATGTAACCCTGTCAGTCCTGGAACTTACTTGTTGACCAGGCCGGTGTCAGACTCACAGAGATCTTGTCTCTGCCTTCTGAGTGCTGGGATTAAAGGCATGCACCATCTCACTTCAGCTTCCCTCTTATTGATTGTGTGAGTGTACTGACACTCCCTTACTCTTGCTCTCTAGACACCTAATCTGACATTTTTTGGTTACAGGTGATTTTGCCAGCCTTGACTCTGGTATATTTTTCCATTCTCTGGACAGTAACCCACATTTCAGAATCTACTTCCCAAGTGAGTGTGGGTTTGAGGAGGATACTGAGAATGGAGGAGTATGAGCCTTCATTCCTCTGTGAAGCAAGCTGCTCTTTTTACAGAAGCAGCTGATGAGTCTGAAGAAAAGAATGATAGCTTTCTGTGAACTTTGCCAAAGCTGCCTCTCAGACGTGGACCCAGAGATCCAGGAGCAGGTGAGCATGTGTGTCCTGCAGTTTGAGAAGACTGTTTCGAGGGAAGTGAGGTATATAATTATAGTCTTTGTAAGTAGTATTCAGATTTTTTAACTCATCCTTTTTTCCCCCCTCCACAACAGGCTTTTGTTTTATTAAGTGACCTGCTTCTCATCTTCAGCCCTCAGATGATTGTAGGGGGACGGGATTTCCTTAGGCCTCTTGTCTTTTTTCCGGAAGCTACTCTCCAGTCGGAACTAGCCAGCTTTCTCATGGACCATGTCTTTCTCCAGCCTGGAGAATTGGGCAACGGTACAAGAAATCTAGACCTAGAGTTTAAGAAGGGTTTGGGATTGAGCCTGGTGATACAGTCTTAGGCAAAAGTCCTAAGCCTGTAACTGGTTCTGCTTTTGCTGGGCAGGTCAGTCACAGGAGGATCATGTCCAGATAGAACTTCTGCACCAGAGGCGCCGTCTGCTTGCAGGATTTTGTAAGCTGCTGCTTTATGGGGTGTTGGAGCTGGATGCAGCCTCAGACGTTTTCAAACACTACAACAAGGTACAGCAAGACCCTGACATGAAAGACCAAGTTTGAAGCCAAGGCTTTAAACACTGCAGCATTCTAAGAAAGGAAGTCAGGTTGGGGGCAGTCTGAGAGGATCAGGCTTAAAAGAGAAATAGGAGAGAACAGAAGTAGGGGTTTAGAAAAAGGACAAAGGAAAGAGATATGGGTATAAATATTTAAGGAGAAAAAAGCTATTGAGACTTTCCTTGACTGGGAAATAACCCTAATTTTCCAATTCAGAAATCTGTTTTCCCTGCTGTAAACCTAATTAATCTACAGGATGGAGCATTAGAGAAAGAAAACAGTGGGGAAAGCCAGGCTTCACAAGATCTATATATCTATATCTCTGTCTCTGTCTCTGTCTCTGTCTCTGTCTCTGTCCCTATCCCTATCTCTATCTCTATCTCTGTCTCTATCTCTATCTCTATCTCTATATCTCCAGTTCCTCAGTCTGCCATTGTATCTCTCTATGAGCATCTGCAGTGCACCAGACATGCTGGGTAGTAAGGACAGAGCAATGAACAGCACAGAAACTCTTGTTCTACAAACTCTAGACTGGTGGGGAGGGATGTGTAGGCTCCAGTGTTATTTGAGGATAGGTATTAGTGCCCTAGGTTTGCTTCTAGGTTTCTTTTTTTCTCTCTCTTCTTTCTCCCTTCCTTTTTTTCTTCCTTCCTTCCTTCCTTCCTTCCTTCCTTCCTTCCTTCCTTCCT
>JADRCD010144925.1:0-56120 GCA_019843815.1 Montemys delectorum
TCTCTCTCTCTCTCTCTCTCTCTCTCTCTCTCTCTCTCTCTCTCTCTCTCTCCTGTAAAGTGCCACACAATAAATGTTGTAGGTTTTCTGGGCTAAGTCTATGTTACAAGTCCTCAGTCTTGCCCTTGGTCCTATGAAGCAACCAAAAGCAGCACAAGAATAAAATTTCAATTAAAGAGTATTTACAAAAGCATCTGTATAGCCCAGGGGCTGTGGTTCTCCATCCCATGGAGCCATCACCCACAAACGCTCTTCCGTTGTCTCATCCTTACTGCATTCGCAGGAACATGTCTTACTCCTGCTGCATGGGTAGGAATCCAATGGCTAGAGAAGGAAGGGCTGTTGTGGGACTGAGGAGAGATGGGCGGGTGGGTGAGTGGGTGGATGGATGGATGGACAGGTGGACAGACAGACAGAATGAATGAATTGGCACATGATACCAGCTCAGCCATGGTGCTCTAGTCCAGAAGCCCTTTCTCCATTTCTTACCATGAGCACTTCTGCTTCCCTTCTCAGGAAATCCTACAGTGTGACTTGACTCTTGGTTTCAGGTGGTCTTTATTTGAGTGTAACATGCATGCAAATATGAATGACTCATACATAGTGTACAGCTCTTGACTTTCTGTAGCATTGTTTTCAGAGTCCTAGTTTAGGTAAATTGGTTGAGGGGTAGGAATGTGAGTTTGGGTTACAAAAAGGTCAAAAAGGTGACTTCTGTCTGCAGTAGAAATAGTAGAAATAATTAGTTCAGGTATGTAAGTCTCATAATTGACAACTAAGACTGAGGAAAGTGGTTGACTCTTCAGTAGCCCAGATTGTGACAAGGCAGGTGATAAGCTTTCTGTGGAAGGCATTGTAGAAAATTTCATTTGTTTCTCATTAGAATGTAGTTAGGAACAACAATGAGTCTTTAATTCAATGTTGGTACTTATTCCAAGTCTCTACAACACATGTACATTGATGAAATTTGTAGAAACAAACAGAAGGCTTTTGTGGCTGGGTCCCATATCTGTGGAATCAGCCAACTCTTGGTGGCAAATCTTCTAATCATGGGTACTGAACATGCACAAAGTTGTGTTCTTGTCCTTATTCCCTGAATACTGTGTAGCAACACATCACTTACATTTATTAGGTACTTCAAATCATCCAGGATGCTTTAAAGGCTGTGGGTAAGTTGTATGCAATGCCCCACCATGTATATATGGAACTTTATGTTCGCAGGGTCTGAGAACCAATGCCCCACGGGTGCTGAGGGACACTTGATAAGTTTCACATTTATTTCTGTTTTTAAAATCTTAGGAGTATGAAAGTGATTTAACCTTTTGGGTGCCAAGTGCCTGATCTCTGTAGCAGAGAAAACATCTGCCCTCCTTTCATATAGACTATGTAAAGAATCAATCAGGACAAGCACTGAGGAGTCACCAATCCTAGATTACACTGTTCCTGTGTGTTGGGAGACAGCTGTGGGCAGTTCTGTGATTACATTCTGCCTTTGCATACCCAAACAGTCCTCACCTTCCAGCTCAGCTGGCTGCTGGACCAGAGGAATTACGAGTCCTGCTCCACTCAGAGCAGCTTGAGTTCCACGGCTGCTGGCTGGCTGCTGGGAATGTCCCTCACTCACATTAAAGACTAAGCTAGAGAGAACAGGCTTACTAGAGAAATAAATAGCATTAGGACGTTTGGTGGTTCATTTGTTGGTTTGTTTTGCTGTTGATCTAACTTAGGGTTTTTGTACATGCTCTAACACCTAGCTGTGTCCCCAGCTATTGAATGTTAGGGACAGTCTCACTGTGTACTCAGGCTGGTCTTGAACTCTGGATCTGGATCCTTCTACCTCTGCCTCCTTAGTGCTGGGTTACAAAATCACCACATCTGATTCAGTGAGATGATTATAAGTAATTTATGTTTTTTATTCACTCAGATGGCTGATTTTATTTCTTTTCTGTAAACCAGAGGCACTGAGTTGATTTCAGTCCTTTATTCAGCACTTTAACAGTCACCAACATGTAGTAGATACTGTTGTATGCACTGCAGTTTTAATAAAATGTCTATTTCCTACCACCATTGGCTATATAATCCTGACCGAGGCAAGCATGAACTTAAAAAGTAAACATGTGTCACGTTGTAGCTGTGACGAGCAGTGCAATGAATTACAAGTGTACAGTGCTATGGTTAGGGAGACTTAATCTAGGCATTCTGTAGCACCGTCACTGTCTGAAAGAATCTTCCAAGACAGGAGTGTGTTCACAGACCCATAAATGGAAGCAGTGTGGTATATAAAAGGGGTTCATAGAAGGCCATTGTGGCTGCATGGGGAGGGCGAGGAAGACAGCTGAGCAGGACTTGGCATTCAGGGCCTTAAGCCATGTGAAAAAAGCTTGTATTCAGGATGGAAATTTTCTCAAGTGATTTGAGCCAGGAATTTGACATGAGTGTATGAATTAAATCCTCAAGTAAATATTAGCGGCTGTTCTTAAAATTAGCCTTATGAATTTTTAAGAGCGTTGAGTAAAATTTGTTCATTGTCACTTATTAACATTTTTGTTGGAGAGGATTGTTTTGAGACTAAAGTTCCATTCTTCATGAATGAGGTGTTTGTGGATTGTCAGCAAACAGGTTCTGGGCATCACTATGAAAACAGCTTTCTGATAAAAGAAAGTGCAAAACAGAATGTATCCTGGCTTTCTGCTGTTGGCCAAAGAGGATGATAGCTTAAAATGTGCCTTGTCTAATTGCATTGTAGATCTTAAAATAATGATCATGTTCTAAATGCCTTTTGAGAAATTACTCCTTTCCAAAGCATGGGAGATCTCTTGCTGGGGTTTCTAATATTTGTTTTTCCAGTCTTTCATTTTAACTCAAACTTGATTTTAAAGTTTTATTGTTTACTCTGTTACAGTTTGAGTGCAAAGGTTTCATGAAGTGTACTTTAAAGCAGATAAAACTGGATGCTGGTTCTCATCCCTTACAAAATGATCAAAGACATGAATGTTGGTGAATGTCACATCTTAATAAACCCAGACATTCATCACAAATATCTCAGGAATGCCTTGGGGGCTAGCTAACTAGAGGCAGCAGAAGAGCTGAGGCCACTTTGCTGGTTCTGTCAGCTCAGATCCCAAAGCTTTTGGGCCTCATTGTATACCATACCCCAGTGCCCACAAATGCCAGCAGCATGGCAACTCCTCTTCACAATCATTCTTTCAGCCACCAGCAGCCAAAGTCCTCTGCAAGCTCACACAATGCTTTCTGGGATTGTCGGTATATTGTTTTGCTCACTGTGATTTTTTTTCTTTTTTAGGAGAAATTGTTGTAAATGAAGTCAATTTTGTGAGAAAATGCATCGCAACAGACACAAGCCAGTATGATTTGTGGGGCAAGTTGATATGCAGTAACTTCAAAATTTCCTTTATTACAGATGACCCAATGCCATTACAGGTATTTACTTGTGTAATGCTTAATTATGTTAGGGCTTTAACTGTAAGTAGAATGTACTGGTATATAAATAAAAGATTTGGAAAATGGTAAGAATCATCAACAACTCACTAATGTTGGAAATATACTCTGTAAACAGTGGAAGTGGTAGACGTAGCAAGAGGACACAAATTTGTGTGGGTACGCAAGAGGTGACAGATTTGGGAGGAGATGAGTGAGGGATAAATATGAACAAAACACATTGTACAGGGGCTGGCGAGATGGCTCAGTGGGTAAGAGCACTGACTGCTCTTCCGAAGGTCCTGAGTTCAGATCCCAGCAACCACATGGTGGCTCACAACCACCCGTAATGAGATCTGACACCCTCTTCTGGTGCATCTGAAGACAGCTACAGTGAATTACGCTGGAGCGAGTAGGGCTGGCAGAGGTCCTGAGTCCAGTTCCCAGCAGCCACCACATGATGGCTCATGACCATCTGTACAGCTTCAGTGTACTCATACACATAAAATAAATAAATAAATCTTTAAAAAAAACACATTGTACAAAATCCTTAAAGAACTAATAAAAATAATTTTAAAAAATCAAAATATAGTGAAGGAGAATGTCACAACTTTGCTTGAGGAATAGAGTGAGTAGGTTTTCTGATTGTTGGTTTGTTTTCCTTTGGTGTAGTATTAGAGAACATACTAGGGTCTTTGTACACGCTCTGCTATTGGGCGAGCTCCCCCTCTACAGAATCTCCCCGGATAGTTCAGTCTGCCTTTCAACTCTTAATCTTCCTGCCTCTGTCTTCCAAGTACTTGATTACACTTCATATTAAGCTTAGTGAGATGACTCTAAGTCACTTTGCTTTATTTATCCTCTGGGATTACTAGTTATATATCTTTTTCAATATGGGAGTTATTTTTTCCTTCATTTTTAGAAATGTATTTAAAAATATTCTTTTTGACTAATCATGAGAAAAACTTAGTTATTTGGCATATGATATTATAAATGGTGAACATTTTACAGATTTATTTGTTTGCTTGTTTTTTTTAACTAACTAGCTCTTTTCCCAGAAACTTAATTGATAAAATGTTTCTTTAATAACACAAGCATTTATTTGAGCTATCTGTATGTATTTTATTTCATGTAGTCATTCACTAATTTTTCAGTAGTTTCTGAATATTTATATATGTGTTAATCTCTTGAATTATATTAGACTAAACTTAAGGCATTAATAGTGCTTGGTATGCAGGGATACTAGCTCATCTGATGTGAATGTGAGTTTTCCCTTTGCTTTTGGCTTCATTGAAGAATCTCTGGCTGCAAACTTCATTCAGTAAGCAGGGGAAACCTATACCTGGAGTAGCTTAAATCCAGAACCAGTGATCGACCAGTGCTCTCCTAACAGCAGTTAAGGTTTCAGTTTGAAAATGATTCGGAAGTATTTGCTAGGAGGCATAAACAGTGAGCTATCACTCACCAAAAGCCTTCTTTACTGCTTTCTCTCTGCCCGCTTCTCCCTTTTCACAGGCTCTCATGTACCCCAGGCTAGCTTCACATTCCATACATGGTTGCGAATGACCTTGAACTTCTAATCCTTTTCCCTCACCTCCTGAATCCTGGGATTATAGATGTGTTCCACTTTGCCAGAATATTATGTTACTGAGAATCAAACCCAGGACTTCTACCTACATCCCCAGTCCCAAAGCTTTTCCTAAGGTTATTATACTTGGAAAACTGAGGCAGGGGAATCACAGTTTTAAGGTGAATGGGAGCAAGACCCCTATCTCAAAACAAAACAAATCTTTTAAAAAAAAATTTAGTGGTCATTATATCCTAGAAAGTCATTTCCCATACTAACTCTGTATCACAAAACTCAAATATGATTTTACTCATTAAAATCTGATGACCTAAGAGCCCCCTTTCTTTCATTGTTTTGTGACAGAGTCATCTAAAACTAGGTATGCACTTGTTTGCCTATAAACAAGTGATCGTATTACGTCTCTCGAATATTATGGTAGCACTGTGGTATACATTTTAATTTCCTTCTGTTGGAATAACAGTGTGGGAACTAGGTGTGGTGACCTGTGCCTATAATCGCAGTTGCCTATATAAACTCAGGCAACTGAGGCTAAAGAGTGCTGAGGAGTTAAAAAACATCCTGGGATACCTGGTGAAACCCTGCCTCACAAATCACAACACCATCCCCTACCTCTGCTTCCGCCTGCCCTGTGCCATCAGATGCAGTTTGCTTTGGATGGTCCTTGCTGCACAGCAAAGGTTTTTGTGCTCCTTGGCAGTAGTGTACTAAATTTCTTATCACATTAAACATAAGGTTTATTATTACCAATTTGATGCCATTGAGAAAAGAATTCACATGAATATCATTTTTTATTCCAGAAATTCCATTATAGAAACCTTCTCCTTGGAGAACATGATGTCCCTTTGACATGTATTGAGCAGATTGTCACAGGTATGTAGTATTCTGCACGTGCATTCTCTAAAAGTTGAAGCTGCACGTGATAGCTACACATCTAGGATATTTGGGAGCTACTTGGGAGGCTGAGGCAGAAGGGTCACTTGAATTCCAAAGCTCAAGTCTGGCCTGGAAAGCACTGTGAGATTATTTCATAAAATGGAGTATTCCTTAAAGAGCCAAAGTCTCACATATTTGAGTTGGAGTTTTATCTCTGTAGACTTACTTTTACATTTAGTCCTTTTTAACTCCCAAGAACCCAACTGAGAAGTCAAGATGTTCTTGTAAAATGGAGGTATTTTATTTAGTTTATAAATTGTGTCCTCTTTTTAATTAAAAATTAAATCATTAAGTGTATAAATGTAAAGTCACTCTAAAATATCTCCAAAATCAAAGTTAGAGCCAACCAAAGTTCAACGAGCCACAGGCAGCTATGAGAAGGCAAGACCCCAGCAATGGGTCTGTTCCAGCAGTGGTGTCTTGGTCCTCATCTCTGCTGAGAAGCTGTTTAGAAATGCTAAAGAACACTAAGAAAGAACTTTATCACTTTTTCTTCTCCTTCTTCTTCAGTGAATGACCACAAGAGGAAACAGAAAGTCCTAGGTCCCAACCAGAAGCTGAAATTCAATCCAACAGAATTAATTATTTATTGTAAAGATTTCCGAATTGTCAGATTTCGCTTTGATGAGTCGGGTCCTGAGAGTGCTAAGAAGGTAAAGCTGTTAAGCTTTGTTGATTTTGAATTCTACACTATTTTACCATTTTCAATCAGTGAACGTTGCTTTTTATATATAAGTATTTCTCATTTCACTTATTTGTTATGCATGCATATATATGTGGACACATGTGGCTGTCCAAGGGCCTATTACTGTAGGTGGGCTTTCTTTCTACCATGTAAGTCCTTAGGATAGAACTCAAGTTCTGAGGCATAGCTGGAAGCACGCTTACCTGCAGAAGCCTCTCCTGGCCATGTGTGCATGTCTTAACTGCTTAAATTTTTTAGGAGAAGTTATTATTCACTATCTTTTTAAGTAAAAGTGAAGCCAAACATATTAAAGGAACTATTTTTCCTGTATAAGTTAATAGGTACCTTAAAGTAATCTGGGTATTTTTCTTATCAGCTGCTAAAATATTAAAGACTCATACATATATATATGAAGAAATGAGTATATTTCCTCTTTTATGACTACTACTAGCCAGTTCCTTTCTTGGCTAAAAAAAGTTGAAGATCTACTCTCGTTGCAGTTGGTGAGGCTTTAATTTTAGGAGCAGAGAATTTTGTGAACAAAGTAAATGTAGACTCTGGCTTCATACAGATTGGGTAAATCGGTAGTTGTAGGAGGAGCCTAGTGATTATTTAGTATTTTAAAGAAGTCTTCATGAATTCATTTGGAAGAAGTGCTACAGGGGCAACTCAAAGCCAGATACTTCTTAATTGACCATTTCCCCCCTTGACTTCTGGGGAATGTTTCATATTTACTTGTGGTGTAAAAGTCAAGAGCAGAAACCATTTCTTTGGTTCCTTGTTTGAGCTTTGCCACTAGAATGAAGCTGGTAGGCCACCTGCCCCTCTGTTCAGTCCAATGGCAAAGACATAGAAAGCTAAAAGAATTCCCGAGAGAAAGTCTGCTCCCCTGTAGCAGGCACAGAGCAGCAGTGTCCTTCCTGATGGACTGGGACGGAAGTTAGCTTGCCGTGGGTGCTGTTGTTTTCCATGCTCAGCAGACTGCAGGAAAATTCCTGTTGTTGCCAGTTAAGGCTGTCAGAAATATCTCCAGGCAGCTGGCTGTCTTCACATCCTCTGGTGAGGAGGTGGTAGATGTGTGGGATGCAAGCATGAGATAACTCTCTAAGAATTCATGGCTGCTGGCACCTGACGGACAGCAGTGTGTCTGAGCAACTGTCTTTATCCACAGTTGACGTAACCATCTATGATGAACATTCAGCTGGTAACTTAAGGGTCTTCTCAGTGGTTGGACTCTGCTGTTTGTGATTTGGGCATTTTACATTCGGTGTGCCTGTTCTTATGTAGAAAGACTTTAGGACTGATTAAGTAGAACACTGCATGTAAAATATTTAGCCAAGTCATTTTCTCAAACTTAAATATCTGTTCATAATTTCATTGACCACAGAAGCTAGAAGCAGTGAAAACTTCATCGCCATGCTGTGCAACTTGTTGAGAGTAGGGTTGCTGCAGGACTCATGAGATCAAGTTAGAGTTTTACCTTCAAGCCCAAGTTTCTTTCAGAAAGCTTAAAGCTCTCCCACTCTTCCTATATTTTTCAGGTGATGAATTTAGTGAATGGAAGTCATAATCATTTGGGTTGTTCTAGAGTTCTTGTTGGTTATGTTTTGGTGTGTGTTCTGTGAGGAAGTTTTCATTTTTCAGTTGCTCATATTCTTTTGGGGTGTCATGGTTAGAGTTCTATGGCTGTGAGGAAACACCACATCCAGAGCAAGTTGGGGAGGAGGGGTTTACTAGACTTATACTTCTACATGGTAGTCAAACACTGAAGGAAGTCAGGACAGGAGCTCAAGCAGGGCAGGAGCCTGGAGGCAGGGGCTGGTGCAGAAGCCATGGGAGGGTACTGCTTACTGATTTCCTCTTCACGGCTTGCTCATCCTGCTTTCTGATAGAGCACAAGAACGCCAGTCCAGGGTTACCCTGCCCACAATGGGCTGGGCCCTCCCATACCAAACACTAATTAGGAAAATATCCTACAGGCTTTCCTATAAGGAGATTTTATGGAAATATTTTCTTAATTGAGGCTCTGTCCTCTCAGATAACTTTAGCTTGTGTCAAGTTGACATAAAACTATCCAGCACTGGGTATGTGGGGGTTGGGGGGTATAGCTCCTTCACAATGTGCTAGGTTTTCAAGCTAGGAAAGAAGGGGAAGTTGTACCTTCTTTCCCTAATGCGTAGGAGTCCAGTCAAGATGGCCAGGAATGGATGAGTGTGAGGGACAGTCACAGCATGAAAGATGTGCTGTGCCCATTGACCGTCACCTGGTGAGCAAGCATAGGAAGTGCTTGTAAGTTACGGTATCCATCCCGTGTTTTTGGCCATTGAACTGCCCACCCAAACAGTCCAGGCCTTCGTATGACCTTTCTCAGAGCCTAGCTTCTAATAAAAATCTTTTGCCAGTGTCTTTTTTAAAAAAAAAGTATTGCCTGAGGATGGAAAGATATATTCCTTGCCTTCTGTGCAGTGATGAGAAAAATGAAGGGAAGGAGGGGATGAAGCTGAAGAATTTTTTCTGGTTTACATGTTTTGAATATAGAATTGTATGTGGGTACCAGATCTTACTGGGTTTTCTTAATTTATTTTTATGTGTAGAGCGTTTTTCCTGCACATTTGTCTGTGTACCACATATGTTCCTACTATCTTCAGAGGGTGGAAGATAGTAGGAACTACTATTGGATGCCCTGAAACTGGAGTTACAGATGGTTGTGAACTGCCATATATTGCTGGGAATCAAACCTAGGACCTCTGGAAGAGCAACCAGTGCTTTTTACCTCTGAGACCTCTCTTTAGCCCTTGTTTTTTTTTTTTTTTTTTTTCATTTCAAGTGAAGGCTTTTGAGTCAGTTCAGTGGGCACTAACACCATGGCATATACCTGTATTCCCAGTTACTTGGTAGCATGAGACCAGAGGCTCTTGAGTTAGGGTCAGCCTATGCTACAAACTGATGTTTCATCTCTGAAAAACAATGAACCCTGCATTTTCAGCTGGGCATGACTGTGTGTATCCAAGGTCTCAATGATAGGCCGAAGCAGGAGGATTACCTGACCACAGCCAGGCGTTCCAGGCTGGGTAAACAGCACAGTGAGACCCACTCTAAAGTCAGAATGCAGTGAGTGTCAGTGGGCAAGTGAAGGTTCAGTTTGTTTGCTTCCTAGAATCTTTAATGTTAACATCCCTATGGAAATGCTTTGACTTTTGTTAAGTTCTTTTAAATGGATCAGATCCATACTTGGCATTCTGTGATGTGTGAACCATGGATCATTTTTGAAATACTGAAAGTGCTTCTACTTTTTGTTTGAAATAAGAAGGGTCAGAATATTCGATCATCTCACTGGTTCACATTTTGTCAAATATTGCTCTAATAATTGCTGGCTGACTAATTGGCTCTCTGTCAATTGTATCATGACTAAATTGTGCAGCTGTATCATAGTACTGTTCATCTTTACTATCCTTGTGCTGTCATGGGAAATAATGATATTTGGTGAAGGTCTATCCAAAGAAAAGAGTTTGATGATACATACTTTGATATTTTCCTCATAGCAGCTTTGAACCACCATTTCCTTTGGATGTACCCTTGCTCAAAACTGAGGTGTAAAAAAAAAGGATTTCTTAATTAAATATTTAAGATTATCTTTAATGATTTCTTACTTTAAAAATACATAGGTAAATTGATGAATGGTTATTGAATTAGATATCCAACATCTCTATTTTATTCTCAGTTACAAATAAATGTTGTTCATCTATTTAAAGAAAGGGGCTGGAGAGATGGCTCAGTAGGTAAAATGCACCTCTGCTCTTACAGAGTACCTGAGTTCAGTTCTGAGGCAAGCTCATAACTGTCTATAATTCCAGCTCTCGAGGCTCTCATACTGCCTCCTGGTCTCTGTGGACATGGCAAGCACATACACACACACACACACACACACACACACACACACACACACATGCACACACGCACACACACATGCGCACACGCACATGCGCACACACACGTACAATTAAAAAACACCAAAGGGGGAACAAAGTTGGAGAGCCAGCCAGGCATGGGAGGCTGAGAAGGAAAGTATGGAATCTAAAGGCAACCTGAGCTACACAATGAAACTCTTTAAAAACAAAAATCAAAACAAAGACCAAAACAGTCAGTATTGCCCTGTGTTTGTGTAGGGCAAAGGTCAACCTCAGGAACTATCTACCTGTTTTTGAGGCACACCTAGAGCTTGCCATGTAGACAAGGCTGGCTGGCCAGAAGGCCTCGAGGACCGCCTGTCTCCCCCCGACTCTGGATGACAAGTGGCCTGCATCTTTTCTTGCTGTGGTTTGGGAGATCAAACTCTGGGCTTTATGTCTGAGCAGTAAGCACTGTATGAACTAGCCTGCCCCACTGGCCCAGTTTTCCCAAGTCAGTCTCACTCGGTAGCCTTGGCTGGCCTTAAAGTGGTCATGCTGTCTCAGTCTTCAAAATGCTGATGGGATTACAGGTGTGAGCACACCTGGCTGGCTGTCATTTTTGCCTGAAACCTGACACAGGAATATGGGTAACTTTGTTTGCAAATGTGATAGAGCTGGAGATTAATCATCTCTTGTGTTTGATTTTTCCAGTGCTGTGCTACAATTGAAGATAAATCAATCATGGATTTTTCCTTTAAAAATTATTAATTAGGGGATATTTATATAATAGAATAACTTTACATGTAAATGAGGTCTTATGAAGCCTTTCAAAGTCCCTTACAAGTAGAAGCTAGAAATTTGATATAGGCTTTTAAAACAGTGTGTTGGGAAGAATGCAAAACATTGTACATCTGGCTTTCTCTCTTCTTTGCAACATGACTATCCTCTTGATGGGCAAGTGTACATATCCCTGTGCCAGACAATAATCTATGCATGCTTGTAATCACACTTCTGAACAGCAAATTCAGTTTCCTCTATAAGCTCCCTGCTTATCAGAAAAGCAGCTGTCAGGGAAGTCAATGAGCCAAGTTCCAACTTCATAATATTATGTATTGTCTTTACATGTACATGCTATTTGACATACCTTCTTCCCAAGCTAGTGTACCACTGTATAATTTTAAAGGAGCCTTAGAAATAGGCTGTGTTGAGTTTTGCTTTGTGCAGAGGCTCTATGCTCTTGTGCTTCATAAACATACATTCCACCATTAGTGATCTCTGAATTTCTTCTGTGTAAATGGGCATATGCAGCTTTCTGATTTTCTTAGAAAACACAGCAGACTAGTTAGTGGTGGGTAGCACTTTCATGTTATCCCAGTAACGGATCTGTCTACTAGCATGTTCAGTGCTGTCATCACTATTCACAGTGTCTGTCTAGGAAGTCACAGGTGATGCTACAGCATGCACAAGTTTCAGCTTTTTGGGCTCCAACCAGGAAAATTTGGGAAGAATCGTATTTACCAAACATGGCTATTTATAAGAAAGTATAACTGGCTGAGAGGAACAATGAGCATACAGAAGATCAGACAGAATGTATGCAGGCTGACCATAGGTGACTAAGGGAACCTTGGAAAAGTAAGGGTTTTCTTTTGAAGAGAGCTATGCAAATGACAGGGAAACCAAGTTTACCAAGCAGATTGCCAAGACAGCCAAATAATTAGCCAAAAACACATTTTAGAAGACAGTACTTAAGTATAAAATTTTAGAATTCAGAGAAGTCCATGGAGGTACCATAAGATACGCCTGGCTGGCAAAATAGAGCAGTCATGAAAATTTCATAGTAAAAAGCACAGTAAGTTTGTCTATGAAGTGCCCAAAGTGATGCAGAAGTGATGCAGACTTTGTCAAGGGCCTAGACTGCAGAAGTTTTGCTGCTAGAAGTCCTTCAAGGAACACTGTCTTAGTTTCTCTTCCTGTTGTTGTGATAAACTACTTGACCAAAGCAACTTACAGAAGAAGGATTATTTGGCTCTCAGTTCTGGCTCATAATCTGTCACAGCAGTAAAGGTGAGTTATCAGAAGCTTAAGGCAAGCATCAGATCGCATGATACCATAGTAACATGACCTGCAACTGCACAGTTCAGGAGCCCCTGCCTATCAGGTCATGTCCAGAGTCTCATCTTCCAGTTAGTGTAGGTTCTGTTGAGGTGACAGCTAACACAAAACAACATACAGATTGATGTACAGAGTAGGAACTGTGAAGGGGAATATAGGTAGTCTTATAAAATTGTAAGTGGGACCCTTACAGGATGCTCTGTGGTTAGGTACTGAGAAATCAAGGCAATAAACGTTTTAGGGAGCTTTTCCTTTAGTTAAAAATCTAATGATAAGTTCTGTCTCCTTGGTTATATGTTTTAACTTTTTATGATAGGAAATTTTATTATCTGGAAGATGCTTTAAAATATAGTTTAAGCAACAAGTTGACAGATACTTAATGGTTAACTTTTCTTGCTCAAAAGAAAAGCATTTCATTCTTGTTTAGTGTTTCACATCTAAGTCATAAATAACCACTTTAAGAAACGCTATCTACCCTTCTTGCTCTGCACATGTCTCAGATTTTTTTCCCCCTTTATTCAGTTGGGGATGGCTTCTTTCTTAGTCTCATTCATGGCTTTTAAGCGTGGGGCACTGCCTTTCATTCTATCCAGTAGTTTTTGAGAATAATAGCATTTCTGTATACAGAGTTCCTTTGAGGCGAGGCATTCTCAGTTGTTAGCGTTAAAACAGCAGAGGTGTTTCCATTATTTCACAGATTAAGAGGCACTGGAGGCTGAGAAAGGAAACACTTCACAAGAGTCCTAGCAAGGGCTTAATAGAGCTATGACTTACACAGTGACTTGTTGGTTTGCTGGCCGATGCTTTTCTAGTCTCAATCCATTTCATTTTCTAAATGTGCTTCTCTGGGCTGCTATATCTTTTACCTCTACCTAAATATAGATATTGCTAATTTTATATTTTTACAATCCACTGAAATTGAAACTTGGGGTTTTGTTATTGTTGAGTGGATATTATGTTTCTGTCATTTTGGAGAATGCTTCTTTAGCCTTCAAGTTTTATTTACTAGATAAAGTTATTCCACTTAAAAATTGAACTTAGCAAATACTGAATACTTACAGCATACTAATTGAAGATTAAACATTGTCATGGGGGACAGAACAAGGAATGAGGTACTTGACCTTAAGTAGTTCATTCATATTCTAGGTTAACAGAAAAAAACATGCAAATAGTATCCGTAGTCACTGCTCCAGGAGAACTCTCCCAGTGACCAAGGCCTTGTTGTACATTTCATTTAAGTAAGTGTGTTAAATTCAAATTCTAAATGTAGAATTTTTCCTAGGTATGCCTTGCAATAGCTCATTATTCCCAGCCAACAGACCTCCAGCTACTCTTTGCATTTGAATATGTTGGGAAAAAATACCACAATTCAGGTAAATATGAAAATACTAAGTATTGTGACTAACTTTACATGTGTCCGTTTTATTCGTATGTTTCTTAGTGTTCTAATGAGTGTAGGGTTGTTAGCTTTGTAGCTGCTAAGAAATAAACGCAGTGTGTAAAAGAGCCATTCTCAGAGTTTCTTGAGAAATGACCAGACAGCCATAAGCACCAGTTTGTAGGAGTTGAAGTACCTGTTTTACTTGTAGGCACTCATTTGTATTTTATGCTCAGTATATCTTCTTCTATTTTTATTCCATAGCTTGAATTTTAACACTGTCCGAAAACCAAAAGATAGTTGAAAACCACAAAATTTCTGGCAAAATACAATTTTTATAAAAAAGCTAAAATGGTTAAACCTTTTTAGAGTACTTTGTTAAGATTTCTAAAATTCTGACTTTCTGTTCTGAATAAGACCAATGGGAGGAATATGAGCATTTGTCAAAAACTAGATAGATTCTAGGCACTTTTGAGGTAACTAAATGATTTTCTTCACATATCTATGTTAGCTATGACATCATCAAGAAAAACTAGATTCGGTCATGTAATTCCATTTTAAATAGAATGTTCTAGATAATGTAATTGCTAACGCAGAGACCATGGATCTCCTGATAGCCTCCTAATAGGTTAGTGACTGCACAGTGACAGTCGCCTGAAGTGTACATCCACCACTGTTCAAGGAAGGAGGATTAATGAAAGGCCTTTCTATCCCACCATGGCCTAGGGCACGGGTTCTCGACCTGTGGGCCACAACCTCTGTGGCAAACGTCTGCCTCCCAAAGAATTTGTATTCATAACAGTAGTGAATTGCAGTCATGAAGTGGCAGTGAAAATAGTTTTATGGTTGGGGTCACCACATCCTGAGGAACTGTAGTAATGGGTAGCAGTATTAGGAAGGTTGAGAACCTCTGGTCTGCCTGGGGTTTTTAGATTATTAATTGTACTGAACTTTTGCATTTCTTACCTTATAACACAAGGTAGTAATTTAAATACCTTCTGATGCAAACATATTCCAGTTTCACTGTGGTACTGGTACATTAAAATGTGGTGTTAGCACTTGGGACAGAGATGCTTTAAGTACATCTTCATTACTCTGAAAGGTACTTATCACACTCCAGAGAGCATACATGAAAATAAGGTCTCAAAGCAGCTTTCATTTTGTACTTCATAGAGATTGGATACCACAAGCATTTGTGGCTTAATTTTTCTTATTCATATGCATAGATAGTAACTATCACTTAGGCTTGAACTTAGGCTTATTTTTTGAAGTGATATTTTATGTAAATTCACTTTCTATCTAAAAACCAGACACAAATCCGTGACAGTCAGCTATAGACCAGGAATCACCAGCTCCTTCTGAGATACCCTGTTTCAAGACAGCAGCTAGTGTGTTTCCAGCATCAGTCTGGGAAGTCTGTTTCAGTTTGTTTGTGGCACAGCCCATTTCTTCTCACTACTTTCTCTGTTAGGAATGATCGGTGGCTAGGTTATAACTTTTGTAAAAATATGGTAGCTTGGGCCATCCAAGTACAGCCATGTAGCTGGTGACCTGATGCCTGCAGAAGTCACTTTTTAGTCCTACCTCCTTCATTTCCTGTGGGTGTCTCCAGTCTATAAAATTTGAAGTATTTTATTTATGTTTTCTTATAAGCTAGTCCCTCTTATTTTCTTATAACTGGCTGATTGATAATTACTTAAATTATTCAGGAGTACTTTTTAATAGTACATCCTTTCTAACTTCTCCTTCAGCAAATCCTTCATAAGCATAGTTCTGGCCAAAGTTTTACTCAGTTTCCTCACAGGGTAACATCCTTTAATATCCTTCCATGCTGTTACAGAAGCATAAACTGCATCCCTAAGATCAAAAGGAGCCTGAAATTTGCATACACTGCAGTCACAGTTCTCTAATTTGTGAGTGAAAGATGCTCAGTTACCCTCTCTTGAACCTCTGGATGGCACCTTGACTCACTGGCTGGACTAAAGAAGCCCCTTTTTCAGGCAGGTAGGTGACAAAGGTGTTTCCACCCATAGGATCTGAAGTTGGAGAGTGTCCTCTGTGATTATCTGGAGAAGAGTCTCCTGTCTCTTAGGTAGTGTGAGGTTTTCTTTTGTGTCCAGCATCAGATGAGTAAGAACCATTTCTGAAAGGATCAGTAGCCATCCACACACACACTTCAGTGAGTGTACTGAGGTACAGGGCAGTGTGCACACAAACACTGCAGCAGGTTAACACAAAGGAGAACCCAGTTCTGCTTTCTCTCATTTTCAAAGAAGCTGAGGACCCAGCAGTCACCAGTCAGATTGCTGTTAGGCAGATAGTGTTCTAGAAAAGTACAGATTCACCTTTGTTCCAAAGCTGGCAACATGTCAGATTTTGCTTCTGGACTAGAAAACTTGAAAACCTCATGAAGTTATGTACAGGCTCAATGTCAGCAGCTTTTCATTACAACAGACAGCTAAAAATGTACTGTAATCCAAAGCTGCCCATTAAAACATGTACATTTTTAGTGAATTTAATGAAATCTTTTGTTTCTAGCAATAGCATTTTAGTACTTAAGAATTTGTTTTAAATACTTATATAGTATGCAACTATTTAAAACAGTGTAGGAATTGTTCATTTGTTGCTTGGGAACTAGAGTTGTCAGTGTGACTATAAATGATGTGCTCAATCTTGTCTCTTGAATGCTAGCTGCCAAAGCAGCAGAATTGCTGGAGGAGCCTGTAGAAACAGAGCCATGTTGGCTCCCTCCCAGGCTCTCAGGGTGAGAGCCTTCCACTAAGAATGGCCTCAGCATTCTGAGGTTACCTTCTCTTGTCTTTGTGACTTCTAATTCCCACTGTACAGCATAATGGTAGGCTTTCTCTTCATATACTGTTCATTTTTACTATCTTCTTTGTTATATAAGGCCAGTCTGAGTGCCAGTGGGGTGTTTACATACAAGCTCTAAAATAATGTCATCATTCCACGGCTAGATTTCTGAAATACCATAGAAAATGCCAGTATCAAGAATGCCTAGTGCCTAGGTTCATTTACTTTGTTGAAGAGCTGTGTTTTAAAACTTAGTCAGGTAGCCATCAGGAACTCCAGGTCTCCTAATATGACTCTCCTAGACCAGCTTGCTGCTGCGATTGCATGAATACAGCAGGCCCTTGGGGCTTTTTAGGAGGTACTAGAATTAGCAGTCTGTGCCATCCTATTATTATCACCCATTGCAGATGACCTCTCTCCAGAGGAGACTCAGAGCTAACTACAGTGTAGTTCCAGCTGTTGGGAAACCTGCAAAATAGCGCAGATACTTACGATCCCAAAGAGCTTTCACTTTATGTTAAAAAAAAAATCTGTCTATTCATAAATAGACCTAAAGATCTACTCTCATAAATGGTGGAGCATCCTCACTGTGGTTTCAGGAATTCAGAAAACTAAACAAGAGCTCAGCTGCAGATTTGCTGCTGAAATTTCCCCCACCCCACCCTAGATCTTTATATCTGTGTTTTGGGTTTGTGGTGGCTGTCCTGGTAAGTGACCAAAGTCTGTGCTACAGTGCTGAGTAACAGCAGAGCTGGAGGGACAGCACCACTTATGTCCTTGGTTTTAATGTTAGTTCAGCTTGCTGCAGGTTCTGGATAAACTTGATAACTCTTTATCAAGAAGGAAAAGATGTCTTTAAAAAAAAAAATGAGCCCTACCTAAAGTTTTTCTGTACTTACTTAACCGGTCATATGGATTTCCTCTTTTACATTTAGTAATATAAGTTGCTTAGTTCTCTGGAACATTGTTCCTATTTACCTGAAAAGCCTGTGAGTCAGCCGGCACAATTTCTAGGTGATATGTTCCATAGAGAAAGTATTGAAGTGGAGTGGAATGTGAGGATACAGGCTAGTTAACATGATTATCTTTGTCTGACCATCTTAAAATCAGACTCACTAAGTCTAAAGTGGAGCCATGTAGGGGGTAAAATTCAGACTTCCTAACACAGCACATCAGACCCTTGGTGATCTAGACTAGTGGTGTGCAGTGGTCAAAGTGTCCCTTCTTCTGCATTGTCCTGTAGGGGACCCACCAGCTCTGTGTGACTATTAAGCACTTGAAATGTCCTTAGTGTACCTGAATGATTAGCATTAGTTTTTATTTCATTTTCATTTTAATTTAAGTTTAAATGGACTCTCTGGTCAGTGAATCATTCCATTCTCAGGTAGCACAGAGTTTAGGCCTCATGTAATCTGTAGCTGCTCTTCTACCATGTCTGGCTTTCCTGCTCTTATGTGTGTGGATTTCCTGAAACTTTACCACTGTCCTAGTCTCCGCTTGTCATCTCCACCTCCTCCTTCCCTGCCAACTCTTGACGTTTCCCTCAGGATTCTGTTCAGATGCTGTCAAGTCAGAACAACTTTCTTGGTCATCTTTTCTGCATCTTTATTGCACATAGGTATTCAGTGCTCATAATTTTTGTATCTACCCCCTACTGTCTTGCTGCTTTCAGAATAATAGGCAGAAAACTTACCTCTCTGTTCTCGGGACTTAGCTTATCATAAGTTCTTCGGAAATTTATGTCTCATACTAAGAGTTAATAATTAATCACTGAGAGTGAAGCACAGCCTGCCCATGTGATAATTAGGCATCCACATGGCTACAAGAAAGAGAGCTGCAGACAGTGGTGACCTACCAGTTGTACGCTGAACCTCTGTGTCCCTCAGAAGCCATTTAGATTTGATTCTTTTGAAAAAGGAATATTGTTGAAAGGTTGGGGGTGAGACACCAATATCATAGAAGCATTATTTTGTGTGAAAACACCATTGAGTTTCATGTAGTACACATCTATTCAGGACTGTTAGCTTAGGAACTGCCACTTAAACCTGTGGCAGTAAGACGCTGGGCCAAGAGGGGTTATGCCATCACTCAAAGGCATATCAGGCTGGTTGGCACAGCTCCTCTCCTGATGTTTTCCAAGTGCTCCCAGGTTCTAGGTATGTCCTTGTCTTTGGACACATTTTTTGCTAAGAAGTGAAGTCTAGATCTCCCTCTTGACACAGCATGTGGGACAGGGCTGTAGTCCTAGTGACGCACAAGCATCTCTGTCAGCTTCTCAAGTTGAATAATTATACAAAACCAAGAATCATTTAGTGAGCAGATGAGATGATGCTAGAAAAATAAAATATTTTGAGGACTTGAAAACTGCTGGGTGAATCCATGCACCCCCTACTCCATAGTGGAAAAAGTAAGCAGATGGCAGATTTACCCCTCAGTTTGGAGCAGTGAGATAGTTGAGGTTCAGAAATAAATAGTTTTCTTAACTTGGTAAGAATGGGGGAAACTGAAAAGTAAAGGCAGTCAGTGGAGACAAATATGGGCATCAGGCATTGTTCATATGGAAGGAAGTGCCTAGTAGAAGAATGAATAGTGTATGGCACAGCAGCATTAGCAGCAAGTGGGATGGGAGGAAGGTCTTCAAAACCAAGTTGAAGACTTGCTCAAGACCTGCTCATCTGCCAGCACACAGGAGATAAAGCCAGTAGAGAATAGGAAAGCAAAAGGTGTCTATACAATAGTAAAGCTCTGGGCAAAGAGCAGGTGAATTTTTGATGCAGAAGGCCACACATAAGGGCATGTATGTGATAGAAGACAGAGCAAGCAAATACTGGGTGAAAAGGGATTAGTTCAAGAAAATTAATAATATTGCTTTTCCCATAGCCAACAAAGTTAATGGAGTATCCTCAGGAGGTGGAGGAATATGGAGTGGAGCTGGCAGTATCGGCAGCCAGAGAACACCACTGTTCGAAACTTACTCAGATTGGGACAGAGAGACCAAGAGGACAGGCGCTTCTGGGTGGAGAGTTTGTTCTATCAACGAGGGCTACATGATATCTACTTGGTAAGTCTTATTTTAACACATGCATAACACACTCTCACACACACACTCACACACACACACACACACACACACACACACACACACACACCCCTAGAAAAGACTTCTGTGAAGAATCATCCAACTCTACTTCCATTGAAATATTTGCTAGTTTTTGTTAATACCTGTTTTAAATGGGATTTAAAATAAAAAAAAATAAAGTTAAGGCTTTGGTAATACAAGTACACCATACATAGCATTTAAAAGATGTTGACAGCAATTCTTTATTAGTGTCAGTAATCTAGTGAGTATTTGTTTGCAATTTTTTTTACAACTGTCTTTTAAAGTTGTAAAAAAAGTTTTACTCTAAATTTGAGTGATGTTTCCCATAGGCTTTTTAACATACAGTGTTCTTATCTTACCTCCATTATACTTAGGTATTTACAGACAAACCAGGTTGTTGTTTTATGGGATTTCCCACATTCTGGTATTACTGGTTTTATCTCTGTGGTGTTCTTTAACATGATCTTCTGCGTCTTGAGGAGGAATTGGATCAAGCCTCAGTGGTTTGGCAAGAATTCATCAGGTGGTACTCTGTCCCCTGGGCATCCCACCCAGTCTCTGGCTTGCTTGCTGTGTCTCTCCCTCTCCGTCCCTCTCTGTCCCTCTCTGCCTCCCCTTGGTCACTGTGTCTCTGTGTACGTAAGTGCTGGCTGACTGACAGGCCCCAGGGGTTGTCTGTCTGTCCAGTCTGTCTAGTGTCAAGTTCCATTTTTTCTATCATGGTTTCAGTGTCCCAGATAGTTTTCACACAGTGGAAGACAGCTGCACGGCTCTACTGCCTCATGAATGGTTACTGCTAGCTATATCCTAAGTCTACTATCTGTCCACTTTCTATCAGACTTTACTCCTTCAGCTCTGAGTATCACAAACAATAGGTAAAAAAAAAAAAAAAAAAAAAAAAAAAAAACAACAAGATAAATCTTTCCTTTACCCAACAGTTTAGAATAGTGAGCTGGTGGCCTAGAATTCTTTAAAAGTGACTAGGAATTTTTGTTTCTTTGGTTTATGTAACTTAGTACTGGTAAAATTTTGAGAATGCTTTGAGACCATTGAAGTCTTCATTGGCTTAGAATCAGCTTTCTTGGGGGCAAAATTGTGCTGCCAGTTCCTGGTCGGTGCTGTCAAGGGACCTCCTCAGTGTACATGTCTGAGAAGGTTTTTTGGATCATGTCTTCTTTCCTTTGGATTTCACTGTTCACTTTTCCAGCATGTGCCACTGTGTGTCCTATGAAGCACATGGCACAGCCTGGCTAGGCCTGCTTCTGTCTGCTTGCTGGGCTATGTAGAGGAAAGAAAAGAGGAACATTTTTCAAAGGACAGTGAGCTTCCCACCAGTAACTGTGGTCTGGGCGAAGAGGGTAGACGAGGAAGACAAGGAGGGCCCTGAGCTTCTTTGTAGATTCACAGGCTACCTTATACACTATTCTATTGCTGTGAAGAGCCACCATGACCTAGGCAACTCTTACTATAAGAGAAAGCATTTAATTGCTGCTGGCTTACAGTTTCAGAGGTTTAGTCTGTTATTGTTATAGTGGGGAGCATGCATGCAGGTGCCGGACAGTAGCTCAGAGCTACATCTTGATTTATAGGCAGAGAGAGTAATGCTGGCCCTAGTGTGGGCTTTCAAAACCTCAAAGCCCACCCCCTAAGTGACACACTTTCTCCAACAAAGCCATACTTCCTCATCTTTTTCAAATAGTGTCACTCCCTGATGACTAAACATTCACGTATGGGCTTATGAGAGCCACTCTTGTTCAAACCACTACACAAGGCTTTGGTTTTGTTTGCCTGCTATCTTTTTTCCCACAGCCTATCAAGATGTGGATATACCCAGGAAGATGCTTCCTAGACAGTGTATATGTGTTTGATAGTTATTCTAGGAAATTCTTTAAATTGTATTTTTCTATGATCAAAATTTAATTTTATGAGGACTGTGCACATCACATACTCTGAGATGGTCAGGATTATCAGTGCCTCCCTTAGATGGATTCAGTGCCATCCAACTAAGTGGGGTACACAGTAAGCGGAGAAAAATGTGATTCATTCTGGATAAGGGTCACAGAACACATCACTGTGTCTCAAGTACGGGACTTTTTCTTCCTTTTAAAAAAGTCAGTTGTAGTGGAGTGGATGTGTGCATGTGGAGGTCAACAATTTCTGGTACCAGTCCTCAGACTTTGTACACATTTTATTTTGAGATGGAGTGTCTTAGTTGGTTAGGCAAGCCTAGTTGGCCAGTGAGCTCCAGGAATCCGCCTGCCTGGGCCTCCTCAGCCCTGGCATCATGAGCAGGCACCACGATCCCATGCCAGCCTTGTATATGGCTTTGGGGGTCAAACTCGGGTCCTCAAGCTTCAGCGGCAGAAGCCTTCCTGCCTGACTTGTCTCCCAGCTCCTGAAATTAAATTTTAAGTTTAAAAATAATGGCTTTCAGAATACCATTTCCTTACATATGTGCCATTTTATTTTGTTCTGAATCATCCCTAGCCCCCACATTCCTCTCCAGTTCCTTCTGCCCCCCTCTTGATGGTTTCTTCCCCAAGTAATACCCTCTTGTTTTCATGTTATGTGCATTGCGTTACCTTTTCCCTCTCCCCCAACCCCTTAACATGTTTCATTCCCCCCATGGTTCCCTTCCTAGCTTCATGACCTCCAGAAAATATACACTCCTCATAAATCTAGGTTTGACATGAAAATGTAGTATTTGTCTTTTTATATTTGGCTGTATCACTTAACAAAATGATTTTCAGCTCCATTCATTTTTCTGCAAATGTCATGATTTCATTATCCTTTGCTACTGAATAAAATTCCACTGTGTATATGAATCACATTTTTATTATTTAGTCATCAGTGATGGGCAGTCTCTTAATTAGGGTTAGTACGCTGTGATTAAATACCATGACTATAAGCAACTTGGGAAGTAAGGCTTTATTTTGCAAATACTTCCACATTACTATTCATCATTGAAGGAAGTCAGGACAGGAACTCAAACAGAGCAGAAACCAGAAGGCAGAAATGGAGGCAGAGGCCATGGATGAATGTGGCTTGCTGGCATGTTCCTCTTGGTTCACTCAACCTTTCTTATAGCACCCAGAACCACCATTCTAAGTCCTGGCACTGACCACAGTGGGCTGGGTCCTCCCATATCAATCATCAATCAAGAAAATGCCCCACTGGTGTGCCTGTGGGCCAATCTGGGGGAACATTTTCTTAGTTGAGGTTCACTCTATTGTGACTAGAGTAGAGTAGACTTAGGTGAGCATGGGGCTCATGCCTGACCTGTCTCTCCTTTCTCCCATCTAGCCTTCCAGAATACTTTGTCGTGCCAAGTTCACTAGCAGACCAAGACCTGAAGATCTTTTCCCATTCTTTTGTTGGAAAAAGAATGCCAGTAAGTGACTTCTGTTGGACATCATTGATGTCATTGATGCTGGAGTATAGTTTCTATCCAGTTAAGTGAGGATTCTGCTTGTCTCCTAGTTCTGGTGCTGGAGTCACTCTAATGGCAGTGCTCTTGTGCGGATGGCCCTCATCAAAGATGTGCTGCAGCAGAGGAAGATTGACCAGAGGTAACGGAGAACCATGTTTGTGCGTGTACTCGGTATTGTAAAGTAAAGCAGTAAGCATCTTCCTAAATGGGAATAGTTGGTATCATCACATGTTATATACAGTGATTACCATTTTGAAAAGAATGAATATAGTAAAATGATCTTTGTTTGATAAAACACTCATCTTTAACATTGAAAGTACAGTGATTTCCATTTTAGAAACTTCAGGATAAATTAAACTTCTTTCAATTTTCTGCGTCTTGTGTAGGTCTATGAAGTCAGAGTAGCTTAGAAAATGGTTTTATTGGGTCTGTGCACACAAGTTTGGCAATGTCTGCTAAAGTCAGCAGTAACCTCCCTATCACTAGGAGGAAGCTTCTCTTGGGTGCACTTATAGCTGTAAGTTTACAGTTGAACAGCTCTCAGTGCCCAGGGCCCTCAGCTGCTGCCCTTGTTCCTTGCTGGGCCTGCATCCTCCACAGGCTGGTTCAAATGCCTCTTCCTCCTTTTGATCTGTGTTCCTTTCTACAAAAGGTCACTGACGACTATGGCTTTAGTAACCAGCACATTGATATTAGCTCTAGCTAGCTTGATGTTTTCATGTACACACCTTCAATGCCCTTTAAACTTTATATCTAAAACTGAACTCAAGGGTCTGGCTGGTCTCCCAGCCAGATGCCTTCATCTTTCTCCTCTTTGTCCATATGTAACTCCTCATGATTTTGACACTTAGTTTTTCAGAAATGTTGTAAAGCTACACACTGCTGTCCCAGCTTCACCCATGTATGTTACGGGTGCCATCATTTTCTATTTCTGTGTCACATTTTCTGGTCTCCAGCCACCTGAAAATTACCTGGTCTTTTTGCCCTTCCAACAGGGCCCTTCCCTCCTGGGTCACCTTCTTCATGCTCCTCCATGGACGCTCTTCACCCCACCACCTGGCCAACAGTAACCTCTCAGTTCCGAGGCACCTTACATTCCATTTGATTTATGTGTGATGGCTCTTTAATTACTGCATGTCATCCTCACTTGGCCCCATAGGCTGATATCATTGTATGATTATCCTGGGAAGTATAAAATACTTTTGAATGTAAATGTCCACTGTTGAAGAAATGGATAAACAGATACTAAAAAGGATTTTGTTTTTACTAGGATTTGCAATGCCATAACTAAAAGTCATCCACAGAGAAGTGATGTTTACAAGTCAGATTTGGATAAGAATTTGCCCAATATCCAAGAAATACAAGCGGCATTTGTAAAACTTAAGCAACTGTGTGTAAATGGTAATGACATTTTTATTTTTATTTTGTGCCTATATATATAAAATGAATGGGAATAAAGAATTATGTTGGAACAATCAGGAAAAGTGATGTTCCTTAAAAATATAGTAGATACATCTAAGGAGAGACTCAATCCCTAGAACATGAAGTCTAAATTTTTCTTGGTTTTGGAGAGAAAAAAAACCAAACTTGTTAAATTTCCCCCAAATCATGAAAGGTATAGACTACCTTCAAGAACCATTTGCTCAGTAGACAGCTATAACTGAGATTCCAGTGCCTAAGATTAACTTGACGATTAGCGGCTCAGCTGAGCACATATTGTATGTGTGACCTTGGAGTTCTGTCTAGTAGACTCCAATGGTTACGCTTTGCTCTGAGAAGGATGCCTTGTGAAAGCATCTTTGGAGTAGGAGCCCTGTGTCTCCTGGGCATGGGGAGAGCTGACTCTGTGGCAGGGCTTGGATGATGAGTAGGCGTTGTTAGGGTAGGAGGAGATCTTAGCAATGTGTGGCCTTGAGTGGCTATGTACACCCTGGGCAGGGCAGTGGTTGGTCCCAGGGCTACATACACACAGAGGTGACACTGGCAGCTGTGAAGGTGAAGAGACATGGGGAAGATGGGACCTGGGGTAGCAGTGTTGCGACGTGGCATCTAGACTAGGAATCACCTTCTGTGGAGCCAGGACTCAACAGCCCTCGAGACACAGAGTTAGCTGTAGCTGGACTTACTGGGATTTCCTTGAAAAAGCCAGAGGGTATAAGACAAGACCTGAGGGAACGCTTTCTTCTGGTTCAATATAGAGTTGTAGTATGTCACCTTGGTGCAGTGGCCCACATCTATGACCTCAGCATTTGGGAAGGTGAAACAAGAGGACCCAGAGTTTTGAGTCCAGTCTAAGCTTCATGACAAGGCACTGCCTTTGAAAAAACCAACAAGAACTGTAACCATGTCTTCCTACGTGCTTTGCTTACTGTAGTAAAAGTGTGTGCTACTTCCTCAAAGCTCATTATTTAATATGTGTGGGATATTGCTTGACTCTGGGGTTGGTTGTATAAAGCTAAGCTTAACAGCATTGTTGTATGTAATGCAGAGCCTTTTGAAGAAACTGAAGAGAAATGGTTGTCTTCACTGGAAAGTACTCGGTGGTTAGAATATGTCAGGTTTGTTGACTTCTCTTTTTCTAACTTTTTATTTTGAAATAATTATAGGCTTACATGATGTAAAAGATGGTAGAGTGAGCCACATGCCCTTCACCTAGCATCTCTCAGGGTAACTTCTTAGCTAGCTGGAGGGCAGCATCCAATGTGACAACCAGCGTTCCTGCCATCTGTAGATTTCCTTAGTGCCCACCTATCATAGTTCAGCCTTCTCCCCAGTCTTCCCCTGATCCCTGTCCTCTGACAACCACTACTTCATCATCACCTCTAAAGTCTTGTTTCCTGAACTTTATATAAATCAGCCTCTATTTTGTAATATATGATTGATGAATTTCCCTGATATTATTCTCTAAAGAATCATTCCTGTTAATACTAGAGAACTTCATAAAAGTCAAAAGTGTGTGTTATATAGAGGATGACTTTTGCTTGATTTTAAGCACTTTTAAAATATATTTATATGGGTGGACAAGATGTGACAGCAGGCAGAGGCATGTATATATAGTAGGAGTTTGATATCTAACAGTGTTTTTCCTTCTTTCTCTTCAGGGCTTTCCTTAAACACTCAGCAGAACTTGTGTACATTCTTGAAAGCCAGCGTCTTTCTGTAGTCCTGCAAGGTAATTAAAATAATTCCTGAGAATACTGCAGGAGCCCACTGTGGCTCCTGACTGTTCACATTAACATAAGTCTTAGCTGTCTTTTTTCACAGTGCTGCCGTACCATCTGGCACACTGTAGATTGTGACTGTGTCCTGTCACACTGGCTCAGAGACTGCTGGCCGACTACAAAGGTGGACTCTCCCACTTAGTACATCTTTATTCTTGTCTGGGAGGGTGGGTCCCATCCCTGACCTGACTGATACTTGACGCTTATTTGGCCAAGGCATCCTCTAATCTTGCTATTTCTTATTCACATTAAACTGTGACACTAAAAAAATAATTTGAAATTAATAATTCAAATGAAATAGGCAATGATTTTTCTCCTCTTTACCACTGAGTGCTCTCCTCTTATTGGGAATGAGCCCTGGTTTCTCCATGCACATAGGCTTTAGGAGTACTGAGCTGCTTCAATAATACTTAAGTGTGGTTTAAACCATTAGCTAGGTATGATGCATATTGAGCATACTGATAACTTAGTAAATAGATAGTCTAGGCATTTTGTGTGTGATTGTGGTCACAAATGCAGTGCCACCCAGTAAATCTGAGGAAAACCCTGAATGTTGGTTTTTGCCTTTCTCTTTAGATAGAGCTTCTTTTTGTTCATTGCTGGGTACAGCAGGCTAAGTGGCCTGCAGGCTTCCGAACCCTGCTGTTTCTGATTCATCTTTCAGTAGGGGAGCACAGGAATTACAGATGCTTGTCCTACTACTCTATCCGGCTTTTATGTGGGTCCCAAGTATAAACTCACATAGTTCAATCTATACAGCAAGACCCGTGCCCACTGAGCGGTCACCCCATCCCCCACTGATAGAATCTTTCATCATTCCAAAGATTGTTTTGTTTTGAGAGGCGATGGGGACAGTTGAGACAGGGTCTCTCTATATAATCTTGACTGGTTTGAAACTTGCTGTGTAGACTAGGCTGCTGTTGAGCTCTTCCTGTGTCTTAGCACCAAATCAGTAGGCTACTTTCTGTCTCTAGATATGCCTTTTCTAGATAGTTTATATAACTGGAATCACACGGTATGTGGTCTTTTGTCTATAGCTTTATTTATCTAACAAGTTTTTATGATGTTCATTCATGTCATATATATGGAGTGATTTTTAAAATCTTGATCCTGTTGTCTGTAAAACAGTTTATGTATTTACCTGTTGATGGACGTTAGGTTGCTTCTATATGGGGACCATTAAAGAGTATGCTACTTGGAATAATCACACAAATGTGTTTTGGATAGTTTTATGCTGTTGAGTTATGTCCATCTTGTTAAGAAACAGCCAAACTATCTTCTAAAGTGGCTGTGTAATTGTACTTGGGGAAATCACAATTTGTGCTCCAAGTCAGGTCCATCCACTCATCCTCAATGAGCCAGTAAAGAGTCAAGTTAAAAGTGGAAAGTTGGAAAAGGAGACTTATTCAGTGTGACCATATTGGGAAGAGGGACAGAGATCTGGTGAAATTTCCATCTGTGTTCTAGGTCCTGACATGAGATAGATCAGTGTTTAAACAGAGGATGTGCACAGCTAAGCAGTCCAGTCAAGGTGTGCTCCCACCCAGCCCTGACCCAGCACTGACCCAGCCCTGACCCAGCACTGACCCAGCACTGTCTGGGCCTCAGTCTCATCCTGTACAGTGTCTGACAAGTGGTTAGAACTCTGTGAAGTCTCTTCCTGGGAAACAAGCTCACCCCTCTGACTAGCACCTTTTCCTCCCCTAGTACAAGGTTCCCTGGGACATTCTCATTTCTTTGGGGTCTGATATGCAGATCTAGAGACATAAGCATCTCTTTAGAATATCTTCATCTGCCAGACTAGTTACAGCTGGACCACATTTTCCTTCTCAGCATGGATGAGGATGCTGACTCGTCTATCATATCCTTACCAGCTCTGTTGTCTAGCTTGCCCCACTCAGGCACAGGTGAAGTGGTGCAGTTCAATATGCTTTTCCTTTACATTTCTCTATGGTGTTTCATCTTTCTGTTGAGTTCTAAGACTTATGCACTCTTTTAATCCTATATGGTTCACGAGCATTTTCTCCCACAGTATCCTGGCTGTTCATTCTTTTGCCTTTTGAAACACTAATTTAAATTTTTCTGAAGTAAAATATCTCCACTTTTTTAATGGACCATATTTTTCTTTATCATATTTAGGAGCTATTTGCCCAACTCAAGGTCACAAACAGGGGCATTTCCTTGTGTTTTATTTTATAGAATGTTTATAGTTTTAGCTCTTAGAAGTTAGTCCTTTGATCCATTTTGAATGAATTTGTGTGTGTGTGTGTGTGTGTGTGTGTGTGTGTGTGTGACAGAGAAAGAGACAGAGAGAGAAGTTAAGAGGTTGAATTATCTCTTTTATGTAGATATTATGTGGGTCATTTGTTGAAAAGACTTTTTTTAAAGATTTATTTATTTATTATATGTAAGTACACTGTAGCTGTCTTTAGACACTTTTACTTCTCTCTCCAGCCCCACTCACTCCAGCCCTGCTTGCTCTGGGTCAAAGATTTATTTATTCTTATACATAAGTACACTGTAGCTGTCTTTAGACACACCAGAAGAGGGTATCAGATCTCATTACAGATGGTTGTGAGCCACATGTGGTTGCTGGGATTTGAACTCAGGACCTTCGGAAAAGCAGTCAGTGCTCTTAACCGCTGAGCCATCTCTCCAGCCCCTTGAAAAGACTTTTATTTCTCCATTAAATTGCCTTGGTGTTTTTATGAAAATCAACGAGTGTAAATGGCAAAAGTTTATTTTTAACTAATTTACTCTACTGAGCTTATGTCAGTTCTTTATGCTACTACAACATTATCTTGAGGGCCATAGTTGTTCAGTAAGCTTTAAAATTGAGACATTTAACCACATAATGTCTTTGAGACTGTTCTGACTACTCTGGATTATTTATATTTCCATGTAATTTCCAGTGTTAAAAAAAGGCCCACTGGCGTGTGTATATGACTATGTCAGTCTATAGATCAGTTTGGAGAGAATGACATCTCTATGGAGTCCTCGAAACCGTGGAGGAAATACCTCCCCATTTACCCTGATCTTCCTTCATTTGTTAGCAATGGTTACAGGTTTTACTGCACAAGGTTTATACGGAATGTAGTCAATCTCTCAAGTCTCTTTAAGGTATTCTTATGTGTTTCTGTGGTTACAGTGTTTTCTTAACTGCATTTTCAGGTTTATTCTATACTCATTGTTTTAGAGAGAGAGTTCTTGTGAGCTTACTCTTTTATTTTGGTAGTTATTTTCTGGACTCCTTAAACACTTTTTTTGGTATATGTGTGGTGTATTATGTGCATGTTCATGTGTGTAGAGGCCAGAAATCAACATTAAATGTCATATCAATCACTCTCCACCTCCTTTTTTGACAGTATCTTTCACTGAACCTGGAGCTCATAGATTTGGTTAGGCTGGTCAGCCAGTGAGTATCAGGGATCCTACCCACCACTGGGCATACAGGCACTCACTCAGCTTTTTATGTGGGTGCTCTGGATCTGAATTCAAGTTCTCATCCGTGTATGTCAAGCATTTTACTAACTGGGCCACCCCTCTCTCCCTCATCCTTGGTCTTTAACATAAGGGATTACAGTTACTGACAAGTACAGATTTTAATCTCTTTGATACTTCTGCCTTTTATTTTTTCCCTTTGTCTAATTATTCTGACTCAGCCTCTTGTACAGTGTGCTGTAGAAGTATTGATGGTAGACATCTTTGTCTCATTTCTGATCTCAGGGGGAAAGCATTCAGTCTTCTACCATTATGCATGATGTATTAGTTGTAGGGGTTGGGAGAAGCCTCTGATAAGATTTCTTTTAATTCCTAGTTTGCTAGGAGTTTTTTTTTTAATTAGGAATAAATATAGAAGTATATCAGATGGTAGTTTGCCTCTAGATAATATTATTAAATTTTATTTTATGATTATACTATCTTATTTTGTCAAATGCTAAAGCAATCTTGCCTTCCAGGGAAAAATTCCTGGATTTTCATAGTAATTTGCCTTATTAATATTTTATTAATGAGTATTCCATCTGTATTTGCAAAGACTGTCAGTTGATAGTTTTCTCATCATTTTACCTGATTTTGATGTGAAGGTAATTCTAAATTCATTTAAAAGGACAAATAGCTGCATAACAAGATGCACAACTGTGATATTAGCACTAGGGACACAAATATAGGAGATTCATTGCCACCCTTGGCTTTATTGCAAATTTGAGGACTGTACAGGTCACACTGACACTGTCTCACAAAACAAAGATCTGCAATGAAAAGGAAAGTAGCTGTAAGGGCAGGGAGGAAGTGCTTGCTTGCTACCTTTTCATGGGATGGAGACAGTTCCACCCCATCATTCACTGCTGAGTCATTGGCATGGGAAGGATGTTGCCTCTGGAGAGCCACTGTATAGGCTGTCGTCTTTGTTTGTTTTTCTGTGTAACCCTGGCTGTCCTGGAACCACTTTGTAGACCAGGCTGGCCTCAAATTCATAGGAATCCACCTCCCTCTGCCTCCTCAGAGCTGGGATTAAAGACCCACCACCATCCAGTGTTTTATTTAATATCCTTGTGTTTATTTAATATCCTTGACAAAACAGGAGCAGAATGCATTCTAGAAATATGCTCTACCACAAACTACTGAGAAGTAAAAGATGTGAATCATGTTTTGCCTGATGTCGGAACCCTTTCCCCACTACTGGGCTGTCTCATCCAGCCTCAGTATGAGGAGAGGTGCCTAGTCTTCTTGCAACTCGATATGCCTGGGAGGTGTGTGTGATACCCGTGGAAGCATGCTCTTTTCTGAAGGAAAGAAGGAGTGGATGAAGGAAGGAAGGGTGGCCAGGACAGGAGGATGGAGGGAAACCTAGTTGGGATGTATTACATGAGAGAAGAATAAACAAAAAAGAAAAATTGTGAGCAATGAGCTGCTGTTATCTGCCAATAGCGGTACATGAAAGTCCATTTGCTACTAAGCCCCACAGTCAGTGCTTCGGTGTGTAATGACATCTTCAGTGTAGTGCAATGAATTAGGATAAAGATTGTAATTTATTTTTTTTTACTTACTGATGACTTGCTTTACTACTTCTTTTGGTTCATATAGATTTCCAATAAAAATAGAACATGAATTGTAAAAAGTAAGTTTATTATATTTGTGGCTGCTGGAATCCACTAAAGTTTTCTTTCATAGACTATTTTGAAGGCAATTTAAGTATAGAGTGTTGAATTACCTAACTTACAGTCAAGATTTCTCTTGGTCATCATTTTCTTTCCATTTTATTGACAGAGGAGGAAGGCAGAGACTTGAGTTGTCTGATAGCGTCTCTCATTCAAGTGATGATGGACCCACACTTCAGGACAATTACTGGATTTCAGAGTCTGGTACAGAAGGAGTGGGTCATGGCGGGGTATCAGTTCCTAGACAGATGTAACCACTTGAAGAGGTCAGACAAAGAGGTAACTAGACTTGTTGCTTTTCTAGTGCTTTTTAAAAGTATATTTATTTGTGTGTGTGTTGGGGGGGGATGATTAGTGTTATGAAATATAGTGTGGCAAGGGGGTACTGTCGGGCTCATGCCAAGGTATGCCCCTGAGAAATTACTCCATGCAATAGGTCAGGTATAAAGGGTGTCTTAGCAGGGTTTCTATTCCTGCACAAACATCATGACCAAAAAGCAAGTTGGGGAGGAAAGGGTTTATTCAACTTACTTCCACATGGTTGTTGATCACCAGAGGAAGTCAGGACTGGAACTCAAGCAGGTCAGGAATCAGGAGCTGATGCAGAGGCCATGGAGAGATGTTCCTTACTGGCTTGCTTTCCCTGCCTTTCTCAGCCTGCTCTCTTATAGAACCCAAGACTTTCAGCCTAAAGATGGCACCACCCACAAGGGGCCTACCCCCTTGATCTCTAATTGAGAAAATGCCCCACAGCTGGATCTCATGGAGGCTTCCCCAATTAAATCTCCCTTCTCTGTGATAACTCTAGCCTGTGTCAAGTTGACACACAAAACCAGTACAAAAGGGGTTTATTGGGAGAAGGGAGGGAGATTGAGGACCTAAAGAAGGGGTAGAGGCAGACAGATGGGAGCAGAGCCATGAGGGCAGAGAACAGGATGGGGCATGGAGAAGGACAGAAAGAGGGGAGGGGAGAGAGAGAAAAGCTGGGAACAGAGAGATTGGGCTCTGGAATGCTTGGCAATCCTTTTATGGGAAGCCGGCCACCTGGTGCACCTGACTTGGTGGTCAGTGATGTAAGCCCTGGGAGGAGACTAGTGGAATCACCTGTAACCATGCCAGAACATGCCTGTGGAGGTCAGAGGGCAACTTTAAGAACTCAGTTCTCTTTCATCATGAGATTTTGGGGTCATAATCAGGTCTTCATGTTCATGTGGTAAGTGCCATTACACTGAGCCATTTCATAGGCCCCAAACTAACACCTTTCCAATATGTGTGAGATAAATGTTTACCACCGTGAAAATGACAAGGGCCTCTTCAATTTTTCAGTATTGATTTAGCATATCGTGGCTTTGTTAAAGGCTAACTACTAGATTGGAATCCAAATTGATGTAGAAGATATCCATAGATACAAGGATGAGTCCCTAACCTCTACACCTTAGCAACTAGAGCCCGAGCATCTTCTTTCAGGCCTGTTGCCTGTTGGGTGTTGCCTGTCGGGTGTTGCCTGTCGGGTGTTGCCTGTCGGGTGTTGCCTGTCGGGTGTTGCCTGTCGGGTGTTGCCTGTCGGGTGTTGCACTTTGTTTCCTTATCCCTGCGCCTTAAGCATATGGGCAGCATGTTTGGCTACCAAGCTGCACTTGCAGCCCCATTGTCAGAAAATCAAAACCTCGTTTGTCTACACTATAGTGAGTATTTCAACTGAAAGAACACATGCTCAGTGTTCCCACTCAATCCTAGTGTAGAAGAAGCAAAGCAACATGACCCTCCGCTATGTAAGTCCACAGTAATTGAGCTAATGATAATGAAGTGAATGAGGAAGACTTCAAAAAAAATGATTATAAGAATGATCAGTGGAATCAAGGAGAGGACTGAAGACCAGAATGGATCGAAAGAATACAAATAAACAGCTGGATGTAATAACAACAACAAAGACAACTCAGGATGTGAAAGAGGAATTCCAGTGTCTCAAAAAATTTAAATTGAATTTTAGGAAATGAAACAATAAGTTGAATAAACTTTATTGGAAGCCTCACCAATATCAAGTATCAAGTGAAAACAGATTATCAGGATGTGAAATTATAGTAGATGAATTAAAACATTCAAACAGTAAAATTTTAAAAGCAGAAAGTAGGAATAGAACATACAGTATTTCTGGAATATAATTTAAAACAACCAAACCATTTAAAAGCTGGATATGCAGTACATGCCTTTAGTCCCAGCACTCAGAGACAGAAGCAGCTATATCTCTGAGTTCAAGGCCAACTTGGTCTACAGAGTGAGTTCCAGAACAGCCAGGGCTACACAGAGAAACCCTGTCTTGAACCCCCAGTCTTAAAAAACCAAGCAACCAACCAAGCAAACAAACAAACAAAACAACTTAAGAGTCATGGAGATATAATTGTTAAGTGTACAAACACTCAGAGAGGAAGAGCAAGAGGAGGGGAAAGGACGAGAGAGAAAGAGGGAGAGGAAGAGAGAGATGGTAGTTTTGTGATGGTAGATTATCTATTAGTTATTTTTTGTTTGTTTGTTTGTTTGTTTCAAGACAGGGTTTCTCTGTATAGTCCTGGCTGTCCCAGAACTCACTCTGTAGACCAGGCTGACCTCAAACTCAGAAATCCACCTGCCTCTGCCTCCCAAGTGCTGGGATTAAAGGCGTGCACCACCACTGCCGGCTCTCTTAGTACTTTTTTGGTTTTTTGAGACAGAGTTTCTCTGTGTAGCCCTGGCTGTCCTGGAACTCACTCTGTAGACCAGGCTGGTCTCAAAACTCAGAAATCCAAAATAAAGATGGACTGAGTGCATGTGAAAAAAAAAAAAACTCAGAAATCCACCTGTCTCTGCCTCCTAAGTGCTGGGATTAAAGGCGTGTGCCACCACTGCCCAGCTCTCTTGGTACTTTTTATTTCAGCTTTTGTAATGAACATTTATCACCATGTAAGGGAAATATAGCTTTTCCATGTTTTTTTTTTTAAAGAGTCATGGAGTTAGAAGAATGAAAAGAGATATGAGCCAGAGACTACAGAATAAAATAATAGAAAATCTCCTAAATTTGGGAGATGGACATCCGGATACTGGAGATTTTAGAATCTCAAGTACTTAATGACTTAAAAGGGACTCCCATTTATCATAATACAGCTTTAAAGAGCGTGTGCATGCATGTGTGCGTGTATGCAGTGCCTGTGGCAGCCAGGAAAGGGCATTAGATTCTCCTGAACTGGAGTTATAGGTGACTATGAAGCCACTTGGGACAGGGAATTAAATGTGGGTCCTCTATTAGAATGGTGTTTGCGTCTCCATTTCTGTGATAAACACCATAACCAAAAGCAACCTGAGGAGGAAAGGGTTCATTTCACCTTATACTTCTAGAGGATGGTTGGTCACTGAGGGAAGTCAAGGCAGAAACTATGGAGAAGTGCTGCCTATTGGCTTGCTCATGGTTTGCTCAGCTTGCTTTCTTATATAATGCAGGATCACCTGCCTAGCAGTGGGATTGTCCACAGTGGACTGAGCTCTCCTGTAGTGACAATTAATTTAAACATGCTCCACAGATATCCCACAGGCCAGTCTAATGGAGGCAGTTTCTGAATTGAAGTTCTCTCTTCCCAGGCTGATAAAAACTAACCAGGATGAGTAGTAAATGCTTTACTCACTGGATCATCACTCTAGCCCCAGAATAATAAAGTTTCTAACACTAAGTGTATAGAAAAATAAGACTATTGAAGGTTGCAGGACAAAAATGTCAAGTTACATAGAAAAGCAAGCCCATCATAACAGCAGAAACTCAAACAAAATGCATCCCCCCAAACCATACAAAACTATAAACCTAGGTTATTGACACCAATAAAGTTATGCTTCATAATCAAAAGAGAAATAAAGACCTTTCATTATAAACTTAATTCATTAAGTTCATTAAAATTCATTAAGAAGTCTCTGCAAAGGGCACTGAAAGGAATCCTAGACACTGAATCCTAGAAACAGTATGTTTCACTAGAAGATTTAATAAACAGATAAGACTGAATCAAGAATTACAACTATGGGGCTGGAGAGATGGCTCAGTGGGTAAGATCACTGACTGCTCTTCTGAAGGTCCTGAGTTCAGATCCCAGCAACCACATGGTGGCTCACAACCACCCGTAATGAGATCTGACGCCCTGTTCTGGTGCGTCTGAAGACAGCTACAGTGAATTACATCAGGTGGAGCTAACAAGGCTGGCAGAGGTCCTGAGTTCAATTCCCAGCAGCCACACACATCTGTACAGCTACAGTGTACTCATACACATAAAAGAAATAAATCTTTAACATAAAAAAGAATTACAACTAGCCGGGCAGTGGTGGCGCATGCCTTTAATTCCAGCACTTAGGAGGCAGAGGCAGGTGGCTTTCTGAGTTCAAGGCCAGCCTGGTCTACAGAGTGAGCTCCAGGACATGCAGGGCTATACAGAGAAACCTTGTCTCGAAAAACCAAAAAAAAAAAAAAAAAAAAAAATGACAACTAATGACAGGAGCCAGTTCATATTTATGAATAGTAACTCTAACCCTAACCCTTTAAAATTTCAAGTCTCTAACTGAAAGACACAAACCGTCAAAGTGTTGGTTTAAAAACCAAGCCCCAAGTATTTTCCAGCTGCAGTAAATATACCTCACAGGCAGTAAAAGGGTAGAAAACGATACTTCAAGCAAATCAAGTTTGTAAGGAAGCAGGACTAGCCATGCTCAGACCCAACACGGCAGACTCCAAAATTAGTTAGGAGACTCCATAAGATGAACAATTCATAAAAGCGTTTAACAACTATAAACATGCATGCATCAGAGTTTGGAGTTACACAAAGCCAACTACATTACTGGACATAAGGACTGACCCCAATACAGCAATTATGGATGGCAGAACCCTTTGTCACAGCATGGATATAAAAATGGCCCTTGTAGGTTTATATGTTTGAACTCTTGGTCCCTGAACAACAGGTTATTTTTTTATGTTTTAATTTTTTTGTGGAGCCTTTATGAGGTAGATCCTCACTTGAAAGGCGAGTCACTAGGGTGGGCCTTGAGGTTTTTAACCTGACTACCTCTTGCCCACTACTTCCTGGTCCATGGGAGAAGCCTCTGCCCAGCTTGTACTGAAGAGCCGACTGCCTGGGTGGCATCTTCCCTACCATAATGCATTTTATTCCTTCAAACCACCAACCCAAATCAGTCTCCTGTAGGCTGCCTTCTTGTCAGGTATTTGTCACAGCAATGGGAAAATTAAGAAACGGAAATTTGATAGCAATCAATGGAGCCATTGCTGGCATCACCTGACTGAATTTTTAGGCCTTCAGAGCTGGTGCTGGAGCAATGTTGAAGCATTTGGAGATTCAGTATAACAGCTCTAGAACCCTCTAGATACCTGATGGGCCATTCTCATGTGAGTGGGAAAGACAATGATGTGGAAGCATGGAGAGTGAAGGCCGTGCTCAGGGCTTCAAAGGGCATCAAGGATGAGCAGCCATCATGTCTGTCAGACAGTCTAGATGTGCTGTACTTGGGTCCTAAGAACCTGAATAAGGCAGAGCTCAAAAGACATGGGCCATTCCGTTTGGTGGAAAAATTTCAAGACAGCAAACCATTCAGGCTAGAATGATTATTGTACACTTTGTTTACCCAGAGTTACAGTGAGAAGGAGCAGATAGTGGAGCAGCGAGATACTAAAAATATACTGACAAGGGAAGGGGGTGTGTATCTGATTAAACTAGTGAACAGAAATGCGCAGTTTGATGAGGAAAAGAACTTGAGCCAGATTAAAGTTGGTGACAGGGTCACCACAGAATGGTCATGATTCTTAGAAAGATTAGTGTCTTGAAGGAGAAACCTTGACCTTTAAAAACAGTAAGACAGGTGCTTTGGGGGCAAGGCTCACCCAATGCAAATTTATTTCCAAGGACTGAGCTTCAGATTACCTGGCTGGCATATCGCAGCCAGGAAAGTGCTTTCCTAGGTCCACTGGCAAGGTACTCCGTACTAACACCAAAATATTCAATTTGCAGCTGTGGTCCAAGGGATTCGAGCAACACCTTGAATGTCATCAAACCTGACATTGTCCATGTGGTCATGGTTTTGTAGGCATGCAAAGTGCAACAGAGGGAGTTTGCAGCAATTTTCAATAAAACTATGTAGCAGGGATGGGTTTCCTGTGTGGACACCTAGGCGTGCTATACCTGAAGCTATGAATGTGACACCTAAGTTGTCGTGAGGACCCCAAGATACTGGAGAAGGCAGCAAGCTGCAAGCATTGGATGGAACTGGTCCAAGAGAGAAGCTGTATGTGTCAAAGGCACCGGAGCTGGAGGCTAGGCTACGGAAGCCGATCTGAAAACACATGCCGTCACAAGTTCCACGTGCCAGGCAGGTTTTCAGCCTTGCCTTGGTATAGCTTTGCTTCTTATTTTTTGTTGGTTTTCTTTTTCGTGTTTTTTTGTTTGTTTGTTCTGTTTTTGTTTTTTGTTTTCTGAGACAGGATTTCTCTGTCTAGCCCTGGCTGTCCTGGAACTCACTCTGTAGACCAGGCTCAGAAATCCGCCTGCCTCTGCCTCCTAAGTGCAGGGATTAAAGGCGTGTGCCACCACTGCCCAGCTTTTTGTGTGTGTGTGTGTGTGTGTGTGGTTTTTTTTTTTTTTTTGCTTTGCTCCATTCCTGCCTTTTGAGTGGGAATGTTTACTCTATATTAGTCTATGTTAGAGGTAACTTATTCTTTAACTTTATAGGGGCTCACCAATAAAAGTTTACTTTGAAGAGACTGGCTTTAAACTTTCAAATAATGTTAGAGCTGTAAGACGAAGGGACTTAGGGAGCTGGACTAAATGCATTTGGTGTTGAGCTGGCCATGAACCTATAGGGGCTATTGGCAGAGTGTTGAGGTTTCCCATAGGCTCATATATGTGCACACTTGGTCCAGCTGTCCCACTGTTTTGGAAGGATCCTCACTATAGGAAGTGACTTGCAGTGTTGGACTTTGTGGTTCATAGCCTGGTGCTGCTTCCTCACCTTTGTAGGTATGTGCTAGCAGCTGCCACGGCCATCATCCTACCTGCTACCATGCTTTCCCACCATGTACGAGACACCTTCAAACTGTGAGCCAAAATAAACCTCTCTATAGATTGCTTCTTGTCGAGTGTTTGAGTTCAGTGAGAAAAGCAGCTAACATGCCTCCCAAATTTATAGGTCATTGAGAAGAATACAAACAAAACCGTCACAATTAAGCTGCATTACAGATCACATATGGACGTCGACAGGGTATTCTACCTAACGGCTATAGGATACACATTTTAATTAGTAGCTCATGGAACCTTCTCCAAAAGAGATCCTACTTAAGGACATAGGATTCGTAACAAAAATAGAAGCGTCGCTAGAGATACCACAATACCTCACTTCTAATACTGTAGAGCAGAGCTAACAAAACCAGCATAGGGCTGGCACAAAGGGCAAGAAAAAAAAAAGAAATTAACAGTGAACTAAGAGATAAGTCCATTCAATTGCAGCTATGTGATTTTCAGAAGCACAGAAAATATACATTGAAGATAGTCTCTTTAATAAGTAGTTGCTAGGGAAACTATTCACATTCAGAAGATGGGAACTAGATTCCTTCCTCTCCCTGTAAAAAAATCAATTCAAAATGAATCAGAGACCTTATAAGACATAAGCATCAAAGCTACTAGCGGAAAGCATAGAGGAAGTGCGGCGTAGGCAGATAGCAGTGCTGTTCAGAGGAGTGCTAGAGGGGACTGAGTGCCAGCAGGGGTATAAGTAGTGCCGTCCCCAGGGGGAGCAGTATGGAGGTCCTAAAAATCTAAAACAGGAGCTAGCCTGTGATCCCGCTGTGTCACTCCTTGCTGTGTATTAGGAGGGTCAAAGGTCTCAAATAAAGAGATACTGTCCACATTCACTGTGGCATCATCCCAACTGAATGGGTAAGGGAAATCCAGCATACATATACAAGACATAGTACTTCACCATGGAAAGGAAGGAACAGTGAGGGAACTTGAAATCATGATGGTAAAGCAAAATAAGCCAGGCTTGGGGAGACAGAGTGCACCTGTTCTCTTATATGAGGAAGACTGCTCAGGAATAGGGAGGGGATAATGTGTAAGAGGGCAGGTGGTAACAATCAAGTTACCTCACATACATGTATGGAAACGTCGTTATGCGATCCCCTATTGTATACAGTTATATGCTAAGAGTAACCCAACTAACTAAAATCATCTTTGGAGTGTCTCATTTCTTGTAAATAGGTCATAAGAGATGGGAAATGAGATTTTGAGAGAAACATCTTTCTAACACCTGTGTGGCTTCCTGGGATCCCTATTTAGCTGCAGAAGGCCAGGCAGCCAGGTTGGAAAGCACCATTGACAAGTGAGCCACAGCAGCTGCTTCCCAGGGGTATTCCATATGGCCTAGGGCAGATGCCAAACACTTTTATAAGCTTGGGGGATTTCCTGGATGGTGAGCATGCAGATCAACCAGAAGTTACAGAGTTTGGCTGAGTGCTTTGTGTTGTTCTATAGAGCCGCTTACAGGATATCTAAACATGTTTGCTTTCTTACTTCTGTATATGCCTGCATACTTATTTGTTTGGTATTACCACAGTTGTCAAGCACAGTTCCTTTTTTCTTTTTTTTTTAATTAAATGTGTATATTGACACAGATAGGTTTAATCTGTTCAGGTGGTGTTCAATCACCTCTGTCAAATATTTGAGGCTTAGATGCTTTCTAGTTAGCCTCCGTACCAGCAATAAATCTGGGAGTAAATATGGCGCCCAGAGAGCAGCATTAAGTAATCCCTTTGTCTGTCTGTCTGTCCTTGCCAGTCTCCTTTATTCTTGCTGTTCTTGGATACCACGTGGCAGCTGCTCGAGCAGTACCCAGCTGCCTTCGAGTTCTCTGAGACGTACTTAGCAGTTCTGTGTGACAGCACCCGGATCTCGCTCTTTGGCACCTTCCTCTTCAACTCCCCTCATCAGCGGGTGAAGCAGAGCACAGTAAGTGACGCGCTGGCTGCAGCTGTACATGCATGTGAAGGCCTGACGTTGATTCTGGTGTCTTCCTTAGTCACTTTCCACTCTGTTTTCTTGAGGCAAGTCTTTTAAAATCCACAGTTTCCAGTTCTGTTTTATCTAGTTAGCCAACTAGCCACAGGAAGTCTCTGCATCTCCTGGGTTTGAGGGTCACGGTTGCCACCAGCCTTGTCCTGTGCTTATGTGGGCTCTGGGATCCAAGCTATTATGCTTGCACAGCCAGTGCTGTGTCTACGGAGCCAGCTCTCTCGTGCCCCTCCCCCTTACAACTTCAAAATATAACTGAAGTACAGTTAATTGCTTATTTAAAATATGTAATTTAAACTTTGCTTTCAAAAATTTCAGAATACATTAAAGAATTTAATGTTTATTTTTATTAGTGACCATTTTATTTTTGTCTATAAATTGCTTATAATAAATGTGTTTAAAGATATCAATTAGTGTAACCACTTTAAACGCACTTTTGGATTTTTTTGGTGGAGTATCAAACACCGGGCCTTTGTACGAGCTACTGACCTACAGCCCTAGCTCAATACCTCTCCACTGACATCTTTTCTCATTTCTTGCACTATTGAGACAATGTCTGGCAGTTACTCAGACAGGCCATCCATCAGCCTCGGCCTCCTGAGCAGAGCAGGGCTCACAATGCTGAGCTGCTCGCCTTCACTCGTACTTTTGAGGTTACTCTTTTCATGTCAGAGTTGTTGATCAACAACTGAAAACATTTATTTCCTCAGAGGTCAGTAGAGTAAAAGTTGTATTTCAACTGTTTCTTAAGAAGTTGTGGAATAGGAAGTTAGACACAAAGTTAGACTGAAGCTCTCTGCAAACACTACTACCATGTATACTCTCAGAGTACCTCAGCTTACATGGCACCCACTGTGGGTAGGATTGCATCTGTAGGACAGTTCATAGAGCTGGAGCCATACTGGAGACCAGCGTTCTTGGTTTGTCTCATCCCATGTGAACCCACAGTGGGAAGAGCTCAGAAATGCTGCTGTGGCTATGGAGGAAGCTGAAGGGTAGCTCCTGTAGGCTTGAGGGAAACTGAGCAGGAATCATCTACTCTCTGTCCTTCGGCGTCAGCCTCGAGACCCCAGTCTAGGCAGTAGAGCCTCAGAGTACAAATCCTTAATTCTCTCCCCATTTAGAAAATGCTAGGCCCATGCTTCTCTCAGAAATAGGCCTGTATGCCCAGCTCCACATCTGCAAAGTGGGTCCATCAAGTGCCTTTGGCCTCATTGTGTATAGTGGCATTGCCAACTGTGACACATGCACATGTCCAGGTATGAGAGACAAAGAGCACAGTCGGGCTATTTTAGCTGGGAATGAGGAGCATCCTAGGGAAGACTGGACCTGAGGCTTAATTGAGGAGAGGACAAGTATTGGTGACTGTTTAAGTTTTTAGAAAGCTTGAGGATTGCCTTCCAGAGGAGCCCATGTCTGTCCTCTGCTACAGGAGGACATGCTGTCTGTTACACGGCTTTTTGGGTTGTTGCATTTGCTGTGGTGTGAACCCAGGTCACTATGCTCGAAGCCCAAAGTAGGGCATCAGCGATGTCTAAGGTTAGCAGTGCCATTTTAGTGAGGGTGTTTCTCTCCATCTAGCACCTTCCCTGCCCAGGGTGCCAAGCCTCTTGGTCCACAGCTGTAACACGCTGAGCAGCAGAGTGTGTTTCCCTTACTCAGTGCCCATCACCCTCAGGGTAGTGCTCCCATGAAAGCCGAGTGCTCTAACAGAACTCCCTTGTGGGAGGAGGTACAAGAAAAAGTGGGATGTGCCTCTTGTCACACATGTGCTTTGCTTTGCAGGAGTTTGCTATCAGCAAAAACATTCAGCTGGGTGATGAGAAGGGCTTGAAATTCCCCTCGGTTTGGGACTGGGCTCTTCAGTTCACGGCAAAGGACCGCACTCTTTTCCACAACCCCTTCTACATTGGCAAGAGCACTCCTTGTGTACAGAATGGCTCCAGGAAGTCTTTTAAGCGCACGAAGGTAAGCTGTAGACAGCAGCAGCACCAGCAGTAGAGACCCATGTTGTTGCAGCACCAGACAGTGTCTTTGAAAGTGGTAGGAACAGTCGCTTCGCCAATAGACAGCTAGTGCAGCTTTTAAGGAGCCCTTCCCTTCTTAACTGATGTGACAATATCTTGACTTTTTCTTGGTGAGCGAGGCTCCTGAAGCCCAGTTAGCACAAGAGTTGGCAGGTGGCAGCCCTGAGCTGGCTTCTAGCTAGTCTACCCTTTCTTTTTAGAAATCAGCCAGTTTAGAATTTTCCCTTAGACCCAAAGTCTTAAGAGCATGCATGTAAACAGACAGGCTATACCTGTCTGGGATAGTATAATAACCTGGGAGAGTCAATTGAAAAAACTGGCTCCAGAGAAGGCCAGCATAAGTGCCACAGGGGAAAGATGTGCCACCCACATCCTTCAAGTCTGAACCCTCTCATCATCTGTTTATCCCAGCTGGTTGCCATAGTTCCAGGAGTTCTATTAAAAAGCAGGTGCTCCAGTGGAGTAATGCCAATATCTGTCTTCTGTGCAGAAAAGCTACAGCTCCACACTGAGAGGAATGCCCTCATGCCTGAAGAATGGAATCATCAGTGACCAAGAACTGCTTCCTCGGAGAAACTCACTAATATTGAAGCTGAAGCCAGACCCACCTCAGCACACCGACAGCCAGCACAGTGGAGCGGAACAGTATTTTAAAGAGTGGTTTTCCAGACCAGCCAACCTACACGGCATTATTCTGCCACGTCTCTCTGGAACACACATAAAATTGTGGAAACTGTGCTACTTCCGCTGGGTCCCTGAGGCACAGATCAACCTTGGGGGCTCCATCATGGCCTTCCACAAGCTCTCTCTCCTGGCTGATGAGGTGGACATGCTGAGCAGGATGCTGAGGCAGCATCGCAGCGGCCCCTTGGAAGCCTGCTACGCAGAGTTGGACCAGAGCAGGATGTACTTCAGGGCCACAGGGCCACATGACACTCTGGGGACACCAGAGTTCCTCTCCTCTTCATTTCCATTTTCTCCTGTAGGAAATCTGTGCAGACGAAGCATTTTAGGAACACCATTAAGCAAATTTTTAAGTGGGGCCAAAATATGGTTATCTACTGAGACACTAGCAAATGAAGACTAAATTAAGGTATTTTCTAGACACATTGAGAGAAGCTGGACAGTTCCCTCTCTGAACTGAAATTGCTAACTGAGGCGCTTAAAACTGGCCATTTTATATGTGAGAAATTTGCACTAATATTTAAATCATGTTTAGTCATGCTGCCTTCAGTTATTCTAAGGGCAGTGTGACTTTTGGGTTATGTCCTGTATCCTTTGGGTCTGGCTCATTTGGGTCGTTTGCAGCACGCATTCCCCACTGTTACACTTGTGATCACAATATTGAGGTTCCTCTGCCATGTGAATTTTGCCAACATCTATTTCCTACTACCTACTAAAGGTTATATGATAGTCAGATTACAACCCAGAGAAGGTGGGTAGGGAAGTTAATAAATTAGTATATTTAATGCATTTCCAGATCATCTGATAAAACTCCTAAGAGACCTCAGTTGCTATCCATGTGTTTAGCTAATATTCTTAGCTTGTATTCTGGGGTTAGATTTTCTTATTTTAGTTCACCTCAGTTAGGACCTAAGATCACTGTGTTTCAAAATCATGGATTTGCTTCAATTCCATACAACTAACTTCTAAAAGATGCACTGTAATTTTAAAGCATTCACTGTAGCTATTTAAACCTAGAAGTGCCTTTGACATTGAGATAAAAGTAACAAAGAAGCTAGAATAGCAGAGGAATATAATTCTTTTCAAAGTTGGGCTCTTTAGACTCCACTGTATATTGGAAATAGCTTTTTGCCAGCAAGCTTACACCAATAGCCAGGAGTCTCCAGAACCACAGTTTTGTCCCTTAGAAAGTCACCCTGCAGTCTTAGAGGCTCTTCAGGTAGCAGATGCACAGCTCCAGCTGTGGCTGAGGGTGCCCAGTCCATGGACAGGAGCATGCCACACTCTGACCACAGGCTGCGGGGATGCTCTGGCCTCCTCATGAGCAGATCAGCACATGCTGACCCAGGTCAACACTTCTCCTTAGAAATGACTGGCAGGGGCCATGAGATGGACATGTGCACAGACTAGAGAGAAAGACCTCCTCGGTGGCTGCCATTTTAATACACAGAGATGCACCCCTTCCAGGCTTGGGGGCAATGCTGAGACGCCGAGAATCTGATGCCTCGATCCCAACCACGATAAGAACCTGGCCAACTTCACAAAGCCCTGTGCCTCTGCGCTCCCGAGTGCTCACGTGTAGAGGGCTTCGTCGCCCTATTTAAAGGTGGACATGTCCTGATGGACGATGGCAGTGTCTTAAATTGCCACCTTGGATTTTGAAATACTTTATAGTAAAGTGTTGATTTAGTTTCTTTTTCTAAAACAGAATTTCTCAAAATAGTTTCACCTGTATGTGTGCTGTATAGCCATTTCTACTAAATTAACCTTTTCTAACTGTTTGATAATGTCTCTGCATTTAATAGGGCAGATGTTCTTATGTCTTAAAAAGTTCTTATCTTATGGCTAAACTTAATGTTTTCTCTCATCTGTTGCCTATAAAACAAGGGCTCTTGTCAACTTATACAAATAGCATTATCAGAGTGAGGCTGCGCCAGCCCTTGGCCGCACAGTTAGCCCTGGTCCAGGATGTCACCACCGGAGCCTGACAGTAATTCCCCCATTTTCATGAAGCTGCTTTGGTACTTCTATAAGTTGTTCTAAATTTATTCTGTGGTTGAGAACTCATTTCTTTGTAATTTTCATCCCTCACATTTACTTCAGCTCCTTTCAGAACTTTTTTGTTAACTTACAAGAAGGTCAGGTACTATTCATACTACTTTATGGTGGAAATTGCATATTTTTATATGGTAATCAATTGTAAATGTTTTTCTATTTTGACTGGGTAGTTGTTACATCATGATTATTGTGCTACAGCTTACTATGCATAATATATGAAACAGCTCCAGAGTCCTAGTGTGGCCTATGGGACAGCTGCCTGGCACCTCTGCTAAGAAAAGTGACCGTGTGGTGACAGAAGAGGTTAAGTGTGGCTGCGTGCAGCATACCAAAGAGCTCAGTAGCACTGTCTTCGAGGCCACAAGGGCAGAGCCTGTGTTGGCGGTGCCTATGCAAGGGCTGATGACACTGGACATTCTAACGCTGACTCCAGAGGTGAGGTGTCTAACTGTTGCTTTATGATGGGAACCAATTCTAAAACCAAAAATGCCTAACTTTACTTAAGGAAAGGACATTAATTTGTACTGACAGAAGAGGAAAACTGTTCAAAACAGTTTTCAACAAGATCCTTTTGCTGTAGCAGTAACCTCAAGCGATTAAAGCTTGGTATTGAGACAAAACTAAAACCTTTGTGCCTAAATACAACTGAGGAGGTGAAGCAGGATGAGCAAGTTGACTGGATGCTGCTCAACAGAATGGATGTGAAGGGGATTCTAACTGCTAAATAAAATTTCCATGGAAACCGTGTGTGGTCGTCACCAGTATGAACCCTTACGAACAGAGACTGGTGAGGGAAGGCACCAGCTCCCGCCGGTACTCAAGTGCCCTTCACTGAGTACTCTCTAAGATGGGGTGGAGTAACAACTCTCACATCAGTTCAGAACTGACTGCAGTTACTTCTTCCCATTCATTAAATACTAACACAGGTATTCTGTTTCCACGAGTCCCTGGAGACTGGCACCCCATATTAAGTTGAGCCAGATGTACAGTTCTAGGGCCTTTCTCTAACCCAAGACTCTTCCAACAGTGGTAGTGAGCAGTCCTATTACATTTACGATGTGTCAAATTAACCTGATCTAGCCAATGGGGATGTTTCTAAAACAAATGTACAAATGCCTTGGCATTGGTCTTGCCTTTGTTAACCTAGCCTCAGGTGCTTATAGAATAGAGATTTAAGTTAGTGGCATAGTTTTATTTTGTAATGATGTTTTATATTAACTAGGAGTATCACGGAGGCCACTGTGGCCCAGGGAAGCAGGTAGCCTAACTGTAGATCTTCATTTTTCCCTCTTCTCTAAATCCAATCCCTGAGTCTCACCCCCAGCTCAGGGACAGACGATCTGCTTCAGACTGTTCTTCCCTTCTGCCATCTCCAACTAGCTCATCTAGCCCTTCTCTTCCACCCTTTCCCCCGTTCATCCCATTATCCCAACAAAGTGCCAGTGTCCCCTGAGGACCAAGTAGTCTAACTACAGATCTTTACTTCTCCATTCTCTCCTCTAAATCCAACACCCCTGTCACATCCCTAACTATGTAGCTAACCACCTACTGTGACCTCTTACTCTTTTCTGCTCCCATCTCCAACAGATCACATAGCTCTTGTCCAGCCTTCCTCCCCACTCATCCTGTTATCCTAACCACCAACTCCAGCGGGCATTCCTGGGATCCTGCCTGCCAAGCCTGCTAGAGAAGCAAGTAGGCCAGTGAAGCAGGTAAATGAGCTTCAGATCTTCATTCTCCCTCCTCTCCAAATCCAATCCCCTAGTCTCATCCCCAGATCTCTAGAAAACTACCTATTATGTCCTCTCTTTAATCTCCACCCCTATTTTCAGGGGACTAAGCAAAATTTGGTGGAAGACCTTGTTTTCTTCCTTCATGTGAACCTCACTCCCCTCCCCCTCATGCCCATTCGAATGCTAAGTGTCAGCTCCTAATACTTAGAACCATATTTTATCCAGAGCCCCCAGTGGCCACACCTAGCAGTATCCCAGAATTCCCTAGTAGGCAGCACACAGTTACCACACCATCCTAAGAGCCATAGACTAGGGCAACAGAAACTAAGGAACAAAACACCCACCCAACAAAAATAAGACCAGGTATCACCGAGTAGAACTATGATTATCTCAAACTCCTCCATATCATCATAAAAACACAATAATATCCAGGATAATAAGTCTCTACTGGGGCCCAGAAACCCTACCAACAGTAGGCTCTGAAAAGTTTAAGATGGCTGAAGAACAAGACAAAGGTCTTAAAATAACCTTTATGAACATGATAGAGGTCCTTAAAGAGGGTATGAATAAATCTCTTAAAGAAATCTATGGAGAGTTGCTTCCAGGGCTGGCTGGTACCCTAAGCAGACCTTGGGCGCAAGCTCCACAGCCAGTCCCACAACACCCAGAGGAAGCTCCACTCCTTGGTGCTCTAACAAGCCCAGGATCACAGGATCACAGAATCACAGGATCCCAGAGACAGCTTGACTCTGAGGAGTTCTGACACAACCAGGATCACAGGAAGGACTGGCTCCAGTCAGATTTAGCAAGGGCAGGTAGCACTAGAGATAACCAGATGGTGCTGGGGCAAGTGAAAGAATATAAGCAACACAAACTAAGGTTACTTGGCATCATCAGAACCCAATTCTCCCACCATAGCCAGTCCTGGACACACCATCACACCGGAAAAGCAAGACTCAGATCTAAAATCTCTTATCATGATGATATACAGGACCTTAAGAAAGACATAAATAGCACCCTCAAAGAGATACAGGAGAACACAGGTAAATAGCTAGAAGCTCTTAAAAAGGAAACATAAAAATCCCTTAAAGAACTATAGGAAAACACAATCAAATCGGTGAAGGAAATGAGCAAAACCATCCAGAATCTAAAAATGGAAATAGAAACAATAAAGAAATCAGAAAGAGAGACAACCCTGGAGATACAAAACCTAGGACAGAAATCAGGATTCATAGATACAAGCATCACCAACAGAATACAAGAGATAGAAGAGAGAATCTCAGGGGCAGAAGACACCATAGAAAACATTGACACAACACTGAAAGAAAATGCAGAAAGCAAAAATCTCCTAACCCAAAACATCCAGGAAATCCAGGACACAATGAGAAAGCCAAACCTAAGAATAATAGGTATAGAAGAGAGTGAAGACTCCCAATGTAATGGGCCAGTAAATATCTTCAATAAAATTATAGAAGAAAACTTCCCTAACCTAAAGAAAGAGATGCCCATGAACATACAAGAAGCTTACAGAACTCCAAATAGACTGGACAAGAAAAGAAATTCCTCCCATCACATAATAATCAAGACACCAAATGCACTAAACCAAGAAAGAATTTTAAAAGCAATAAAGGAAAAAGGTCAAGTAACATATAATTATGTAATTATCAGAATTACACCAGACTTCTCACCAGAGACTATGAAAGCTAAAAGATCCTAGGCAGATGTCATACAGACCCTACAAGAACACAAATGCCAGCCCAGGCTACTATACCCAGCAAAACTCTCAATTACCAATAGATGGAGAAAACAAGATATTTCATGACAAAACCAAAGTTACACAATATCTTTCCACAAATCCAGCCCGCACAAAGGATAATAGATGGAAAACACCAACATAAGGAGCAAAACTACACCCTAGAAGAAGCAAGAAAGTAATCTTTCAACAAACTCACACAAACCTAATTCCACCTCTTACAACAAAAACAACAGGAAGTAACAATTACTTTTTTCTTAATATCTAATATGAAAATTAATATTGCCAACATGTCCTAATCGAGTGAAATCCAAAAATATGAGAGATTATTCCCATAATAGGAACAGAAGGAACTCTGAATAATTTTGGGGTTTTTGTTTGTTTGTTTGTTTGTTTGTTTTTTCTTTTGTTTTTTTTTTTTGGTTTTTCAAGACAGAGTTTCTCTGTATAGCACCTGGTTGTCCTGGAACTCACTCTGTAGACCAGGCTGGCCTCGAACTCAGAAATCTGCCTGCCTCTGCCTCCCAAGTGCTGGGATTAAAGGCATGTGCCACCACCACTCTGAATAATTTTTTTTTAATCAGGTTCAGAATATCCACATTTATGTTGAGGACTTTGATCTACTTGGAGTTTTGTTCAGGGTGATAAGTATGGACATATTTACATTCTCCTACATGGAAGAATTTGGAAAAATTTGGGAACAGCCTTGAACTCCTTGGCACAGGAAAAGACTTTCTGAACAGAGAACACTGTTAGCACAATCACTAAGATCAACAATTAATAAATAGGACCTCATATATTTCACTTCTTATATATATCACTTAACATAATGTCCTTCAGGTTTATCCATGTTGTTGTAAATGATAATACTGCCTTATTTTTTTAAATCAAAACAATATCCCATTATGTTAAGTAAAATATACTAGAAATACTTAATTTTTTCTTACTTTTAAAATTTTCTCTCTTCACATTGAAGTTTCATTACTGTACATTTGCAAATTATTGCATCAAAAGCCACAATGCCTAGCTTAGAATTCTGGATTTGCTACTGTTGTGATCACTCTGGGAACATTACTTAACCTCTCTTCTCTTATTGTGATGTGTGGGTAGGAGAAGAACCTTGTCAGGCAGGAATGCATGAAGCCCTGGAAGCAACCCTCAGACATATGTGCAAACAAAATAGTACACCTCCAAATATTTCCCACATTATAATATGTGTGAATTAGTTAGAACCATGCCTGAAACTCAGTAGGAGCTATAGAATTACTTGGTTTAATACTATTAATTATTTGGGAGTGTTAAGATAAGAGACATTCTAGAAACTTATAATGGAGATAATCTCGAAAAAAATACTAAAAAAGAATACTAAGATTTTCACCATGAGTGTATTTAACATCAATGCATAATAAGCCAGAGAAAATCTTGAATGTATCAACAGAAGATGAACAGATAGGTGCCTTAATAGTAAGTAATAACTTCTATTGAACTCCACTCTTTAAATAGGCAAAGCAGCTAGGTCAGTTACCATTCATCACTAGACCTTTAATGAAGAAAGCTGATGAGAGAGAAGCTCCTATTTTAGCTGAGGCAGGGGACAGCTAGATCATCAAGGGGACTTGGATCAGCAATATGGTGTGTGGTACAGCAGTATCTGAGAATTAAAGCATTTCTGGGGGCATGGAGGAGGTTCATGGGACTTAGGAAATTGACAAATGTCACATGTCTGGGAAAGTGAAAGCTTAGAAGATTCTCAAAGTCCATTCTGCAGTATTTTAAGATGGGTTAAACAGCAGCTGGCGGAGGAGACTGTGGAGAGCTGCCTGCCCCACAAGCCATGCAGTGTTCTGGGATTCCAGCTCTCAAGAGTTGTCACCTGTGTTGAAGGTGGGCTTTTGGGGTGGTACAGCTGCTTTTGTGAGTCATCTTTGTTCTCTGACCCACATCTCTGTTAGTAACCCCAATAAAAATTCATTGGTTTACCAAAATAAATAAAGAAGCAAGCAAGCAAACAAACAATAAATATAATGGAACCTCATGAAACCGAGAAGCTTCTGCATGGCAAAGGACAGCCTAGAGAAAGGGAGAAGTTGCCTTGGCAACTTCACATCCAGTAGAGGACTAAGAACTCAAACACTAGGTGTCATGAAAACAGATAACCCACATAAAAAATGAGATACAGATCTAAGCACTGGACTCTCAAGAGGAAACACAAATGGTCGAGAGTGCTTCACAAGCTAGCCAGGTGTGGTGGCAACATCCTGAGACCCCAACACTTGGTAGGTGAAGGCAGAGGAGTTCAAGGCCAGCATGGGCTACATAAAGCCCTGCTCCAAATCTGCCCCGTCAGAATCAAACAAAAAACAGCTGCTGGCAGGGAAAGACAGCTGGTGTTTCCGTGCTGCCTGAGCTCTCTTGATGTTCTTTCTGCAGACCACTGGATTCCGGTGGCTACTGACTCTTCCTCTTCTGTCTGTGATCCGTCCTTCTTAGGTCACATCTATTCCAGTAAGCCCCGGGTTAGTTTTCATGCACGGCAGAGACACACCTTCTGCATGGAAAAAAAGATGAAAATCTGAGATAGCTGCACTTTTTTTTTTTCTTTAATGTAAGCGATCAGAAAAACCAGTCAGTATCAGTTCTTTTAAAATCTACATTTGCTGTTAAAAACAGTATTTGTGACACTTCAGCTGAAATACTCTGGATCCTTCCTCACTTGAAATAATTTGTTTCACCTCCACCCCCACCAAGATCAGTTTTTGGGGTCAGAGTGCACGGCTTAAATTCAAACAAAGCCCACTGAGTGTTGTTAATGTCTTAAACACATTTTTATTTATTGTGTGTATATGAGCATGTGTAGACCATGGCACAGGGGTGAAGTACAGAGGTCAATTTCGGAGTCTGTTCTCTCCTACTGTGTGGGTCTTAGGCTTCACTAGGGTTGGGCCTGTGCTTCCCTAAGAGGTCACACTGTGTGTTTATTAATCTGCTTGGTCCACTGGACATAAAGTGTGTAAGAGCACTCATAATGAGCTTCCTTTTCTTTTCTTTTGAGACAGTCTCACTTTGTAGCCTGGTCTGATCTTAAATTCAAGGCAATCCTCCTGCCTCAGTCTCCCGGATGCTAGGATTACAGATGTGAGTCACCATTCCCAGCTACACAATGTGCTTTGACTAGCAGAAACATTTTCATTCTCTAAATAAAGACCTCTCCCTCTTCTCCTTCCTCTGTTACCATGTATTCATTGTAATTGGTTATTTCTATACTTTCCTCTTCCCCCAAAGCTTCTGTGACCAAAGGAGACACCAATCATATATTACCTTTCTGGCTTTTAAACTTCTATACCTGGCACGCAGTATCCAGTCAGTTCATGAATACATGAAGTGACCTGGGAAGCAGCTCCTAGGCATATGGACAGCAGAGCACAGGTCTCACTGTCGATGCTGGAGCAGTGGCCAGCAGAGAGCCGATTTTACTTTCAGGAATGGGATATTTCGGCTTTCTTTGATAAGGTAGACCATCTCACAGTCAACTGTGAGACCAGAGCGAGGTTCCAGACCAACTTTTGACAAAGTTAGAATACCTCAGGAGGGCACTGTTTTCTAACATCTTGGCATATATTTTTAATTGCACATAATCCAAAAGCTTGAAGCTTGATATGGATTGTGATACTTCACCTGAAATACTCTGAGTCCTTTCTCCCTTTAAATAAAGAATTTGGTTTTGGTTGTTTTTACTTTTCCCCCAGGGTAATCAAAATTCCTACGAGTCTGCCCTTCTTAGATAACTATGAGACAACCCCAATTCAGGGATCGCCATTGCCAGTGCATTTAGTAGAGAAACGTTTGTAATTTTTTTTAACAACAAAAAAAACCCCTAAAGTGTCAATTAAGTTCATCATGTTCATTTTCTCTCTGGCCTTTTTTTTTTAAAGCTTAACAACATGGAAGTGTTCAGCTTCTACAATGCTCATGCAGACTTCTGCATTTTCAACAGTCCACACCCGCCCGCAGTGGATTCAGTATTTTCCAGCAGAGACCAAGTTTTGTGACACCCAGAAACTGTCCAAGGATGAGTCATTCCGATCTCAGGTGTCAGGACAAGTCAAAGTGGAGACAATGCAAACAGCTTTGTCCTCTTGACAGTCTTGTCCCAGGGCATGGCCAGATGTCCCCAGTGTGACATTTTTATCCACTTGAAGATCTTGTTCCAGTGAATGGTCAGATGTCCCCAGTGTGACATTTTTATCCACTTGAAGATCTTGTCCCAGGGCATGGCCAGATGTCCCCAGTGTGACATTTTTATCCACTTGAAGATCTTGTCCCAGGGCATGGCCAGATGTCTCCAGCGTGGCATCTTTCAGCCAAGACCTTTGCTCTTAGCACCAACTGCAACCACATGGCACACTTCTACATCAGCCCCCAGCTTTTGTAGTTCGTCCAGCCAGATCATCTGTTTACATGAAAGGCGATCACTGGGGCCTTTAACTTCCACCAGCTGCAAGAGAAGTTTCCAGACTCATCAACATCTTACTGATACAGAAAGGGACCCAATGAGTTACAGTCACTTAAACTGCTGCCTATCTAGATGGGTCAGTCTACAGTCCTGTGCACACTTAACAATAAACAGATACGCAACTAAGACATGCCTTGGGAAATTATCCTGTGGGAACTAGATAGTTCTTGAATAAACTGTGTAACTGTCAGGCTTGGTGGCACCCATATTTACCTACTGAGCAGGAACCCAAGGCCATGGAGGGGTGCTGCTTACTGGACTGCTCTCATGGCTTGCTCAGCCTGCTTTCTTATAGAACCCAGGACCACAGGGGTGACAGTCATCTAGCATGCAGGAGGTGAGGATGGGGTCCCCAGAGCAAGCTGCATAGCTAGCTAGACAAGCTAAACTACTGAGCACTTGGTTCAGTTAAGAGACCCTTCCTTGACACGTATGCTGGGAAGGCAACAAGGAAGAAACCCAGTGTCACCCTCGAGCCTCCATAGGCACACTTGCCTGGCACATATTTACCGAACACATATATATATGTGAGCACCCCTTCCCCCAGCACACACATACACACACATTAAGACTCAGTTATATGCTACTTGGCTTGGAGAAATACTCCAGTCAGTAAAGTGCTTGCCATGTAAGCATGGCAGCTTGATTTTGATCCCAGAGCCCATTAAGAAAGCAAAGCATGGTGGTGCACACTTGGTATCGTTGTGCTTGGAGTCGGGTAGACATGGATCTCTAGGCTGTGTGAGGGAGTAGCGCAGCCGACGGGCAGCAAGTGCTCCAAGAAGACTCATGATATAGAATAACTGATCTTATTCTAGGTACCACAGGGAACCACTGACTGCAGGTCCCCTCTCTAAAGTCAGGCTCACCAGCCAGAGGCGGCTCACCTCTGACCTGGAAGCTTACATAAATGAGAGTGAGTGGACCTAGGCAAGGAGGAGGCCATTCTTTCAAGGTCACAGTGTTAGATTCCATCTGATACCAGAAAAAAAGCCAGTGCAGGAAACTCAGCGTTCATGGAGATCAGATGCCCAAACTTACAGGGTTGGCAGAGTGGAACAGGCAACATTTCAACGCTAAAGGAGCCAGGAAGTTAGGCGAGTTTTGTAGCTAAACTCTAAGGGAGAAATAGAAGCCTAGGCCAAAGAATATATAAGTTCAGTTCTTCACTCAATAACCCTGGTGTTCTATTGCATGGGGAACAAAAAATATTCTTAACAGAGACAGCAGCAATGGAACTGAGCAGTCAGCTACTCCCCAGCACAATGGTTATTTTAACCCACACCCCAGAGCAGACAGAAAAGTACCTAAACAGATCCCAAAGTACACAAAACATAGATACAGAACTTCTAGAACAAAACACAAGGAAACCTCTTTGTGCTTTCAGAGCAGGCATCTCACACCAAAGGTGCTATCCACTAAAGAACACTGAATTTAATCAAAATTTAAAATTTCTGGTCATCAAGAGATACTATCTAATAAAAAAAAGAAAAAGGCAAATCGGACTAGGATGAAATCTGAGTCAGAAAACGAGGGAGAGAAGGGAGGGAGGGAGGAGGAGAGGGAAGGAGGGGCAAGTACAGGAGAGACAGAGATCGTAAGAGCGCACACGCAGTGTGATGAAACCACCTGGCGAATGGCCACGGGTAAGGTCCTGGGCACACACACTGTGTAAACAAGCGCCCCCCTCTCCGTGTGCCCGGCAGCTGGTGACTTGTTCTAGTAGCAGAATATCGTACTGGTATAGTTATCACCTCCATGATGGAGTGGCATGAGTCTGCCTGTCTTGCTTGCACCCCAGCTCCTCAGAGAAGCTTCTGGGCATCCCAGCCCTCAGCCTACTGGCTATCAATCCTTCCCACAGCCAGAAGAAAATGCCCAGCATGTGAACCGTGGCGTGGTTGCTGATGAATTTACAAACGGTGTTCTCTACTGACCTTGCAATGGTGGCTCTGAGAATTCCACACCACCAAGTCAGGGAGGCCCCCTCGGCAGTGCCGAAAGTCAGCAGCCAGGCGCCTGCACACACCACTGAGGACAGGACCCCCGAGGCAGGAGACAAGATCCTAAACACCATACAAAAGGAGAGTTATCCACCTTGAGGACAGAGACCCCAAGGTGGGCTTGAGCGGCCATCAGGGGACACCAGTACAATTCAACAAACAGGGGTTCCAGGAACACCAGAAATAGCTCTGCTGCTGGACCAGGCTCCAGAGTGGCTAGCAGAACCCCATAGGCAAGCTCCGGGAAAGGGCTCTTCATGGTTACCAACTTCAGAAGTTACCAACTTCTGCCTGGTGTGGGCATTCTGTGGCACATCTGATGAAGAGGGAGTGTGGCTCAGCACTCAGGAGTGATGAGGCCTAACAGAGGTCAGTGGCTGCAGGGCACAGTTACCCTCCCCGCTGCAGCCACAGACAGGCAAAAGGAAGGGAAACCATAGGAAAGGCATCTAGCTGGAGCTTTCTGAGTATCCTCACGTAACACACACACACACACACACACACACACACACACACACACACACACA
>JADRCD010144926.1:0-21306 GCA_019843815.1 Montemys delectorum
ATCTATCTATCTATCTATCTATCTATCTATCTATCTATCTATCTATCTATCTATCTACCTTTTCTAGGTTTGATTTGTCTATTCTTTATGGTATAACCATTTGTCCTTTGGAATGGTGTTAAATTCTTCTCCCAAAACCTGGCAATAAAATGAGTTTTATCTCATTAGTCAAAAAAAAAAAAAAACCTTCATTCAGCATTTTCAATTGGAAGCAAATTATCACACTAAGAACATGGTAATATGATGACTTGTTACTGAAACTATTCATTTGACACAACAAGTTGAATATGAAAAATAGCAGAGAAGCAACCATTTGTTTAGGTTACACAATGGCAGGCAATCTAACTATTCTAATTCTCTCCACCAATTTAATTCTATTTAGAAGTGGCAATCTGTGGGTGATGTGGTATCCTCTGTATCCAGAGACCCATTTGTTATTGTTTACTTCATCTTTGCTTATTTACCTGATAAGCATTTATGAATCTCCACAGTATTGCTAGGTACCCTGCTAAGAGCTTGGGGCATGAAAATTTAAAGACTGAATTTTCAGGGCATGTCTCTTGCCACTGTATAGTTCCTTGATATAATGAACACCTGCTACTCTTTCTTTGTCTCCGTCTCCCCAGGACACTGTGAGGTGCTACACAGGCAGTTTCTAAACCAGTTTGGTTTTACAAGGTCTTTGAAACAAAGCATACCATCCTAATTATCCAAAACATATTCATAAAGCATTTTGGATTTCATTCAGCATCAAGTTTTGTTTCTTGTTCACTCTGACATTTTAAGGAGCCATTTTTGATTTAAACTATTCTCGTTCTGATTCCCCCTTTTCAACATCACAGAACAACTGGCTATGTCTTTTCTCTGCCTCCTTCTTGAGGCTGAAATCTTTCAGTGGTGTGCAAATAAGGGAACCTCATAGACAGGCAAAGACAAGCTGAAGCTGCCTTTGCTGAATATGCCTCACTATAAAGGCATCTGATAACCAATTTTGAAATATAAAAGTCCTTTCAAGCTGTGGCTGAAAACATCATATTTCAAGATTTGTTGTGGATACCTACCTTCAAGGGATGCTTCATGAATTCCTAAGTTTAAAGGGAGTCACAAAAATGGCTCCTTTTTGCTTTTCTTTGTTCCCTTAAGAAATTAATAGCCATCATGATTAATGGAGGGCATTCCAAGGGACTGTGTCTAAGATCACATTTGCTAGGCACAACTTGCTGTGATTCATTCCTAAATTTCCTCCAGGGATGGACAGTGTGCCAGGTTCTCTCCTCATAGGAACAGATGGCACAGTCAAATTAGAATAATACAAGAAGAGCATTTACAAAAAAATGTCTAACCACAAAGTTGCAGGTGGAGAGTTAGGAAAAGCCCAAGGGGCAGTACAGGACCGCTCTCAGAACATGTGGTTAGTTCTAGTTCTAATGGGATTGGAGAAGAGCAAGGTTATGAGAACCTAGAGGAGAAAGGGGGCATGGCAGCAGGGTACCTGGAAACAGGGTCAACTTCTTTGGAGGTGTGAAAGGCACCAGAGGAGTGAATCCTTCCTCTTTCCATGTCCAGCTGGAGCTTCCTTTGGCTGAACTCACGTTAAACCCGTAGGATACATGAACTTATTAAAGATTTCCTTCTAGGTCAGTGTCCTGGGGCAGAGACCAAGGTGAAGACAGGTGCAGAGCATATGGAATGCATCTGGCACAAGCAAACTGCTGCCTCTCTGCCTCCACCCCAGAAGTAGCTTCCACTCTGTGTCCCTGCATTAGGGTTAATATGCAGCTTAATTTCCTTCCCCACTTAAGCCAAGTGTCCATTTCCACATTAAAACAACAACAACAACAACAACAACAACAACAACAACAACAACAACAACAACACAGCCGAGCAGTGGTGGTGCTCGCCTTTAATCCCAGCACTTGGGAGGCAGAAGCAGGCAGATTTCTGAGTTCAAGGCCAGCCTGGTCTACAGAGTGAGTTCCAGGACTGCCAGGGTTATACAGAGAAACCCTGACTCGAAAAGCCAAGAAAAAAAAAAACCCTGGTTTAGTTAATAAATTATGTATGTACCCTACTTTAGCTCAATTACTTACCTTTTCGAATCTACATTATAATATATAGGGCCACCCTTTAAAGATGGGGAGTAGGCTCTTTATCCAGTATATGTGCCTAAAAATGCATGAGAGCTGTCTATATGGCTCACAGAATGTGAGAATACCCTCATTTCAGCCCCCAAGGCTGAAATATTTTGTCTGTCTTTTGTATGGATGTGGAATGCATCCAGCTCATCCTCTAACCCAGATGAGTAGGGATCTCCACGGTAGCCATATTGTCAACTTGGACCTTTACAGTTACAAGTGTGTCACAAGAGTCTTTTACCAAGATAGTCTTCTGACTTTCTCTATATTATTAATGAAAATTAATCACACATTACAATACTTTCCTTGACCCAAAATTCTGTTACCTTCCACAAACACTCCCCCTTATCCAAATTTATTTTCTTCTTGACACCCCATATTATCTATATATTAATTTGTCTGCCTTCATCCACTATGGGAATTGTGTATTGTGAAACCTACTCTGAGGAATTATTAAAGCCTACACCTTAATAGATTGCCTGATATTATATAATAAAGAAGTAACAATTGAACTATAAAAATAGAGCATATAGAAAAGAGGCTCTAGACTTAAGAATAAATATAAACTGTATAGGTAAAGAATACAGACCTAAGATTCAATCAGTGAGTATCAGAATAACACCCTTTAAATAACATAAGAATAGATGTTTAAATTCTGAGGCATGATATTCAGTGAAAGCCAATAACTTTGTTCACATCATGTAAGAGCAGCGCACAGGGTAGAGGTCTAAACTATGACTTGTGATCCTTCCTTTTCAGTATAAGAGTAAAACATAATATTTTTGTACTTCTAGAGAAATATTAAAATTACAAAGGATGACCATAGATGAGATAATCATAACAAAGACAAAATAATCAAATTGATTTATTTAGAGTCTCTTCTATAAAAATAATAACCTATCCTTTGCAAACAAGAATACGTCAATTATTTTCCTATGAGTACCCTTTTGTTTTCTTCTCTTGTCTTATTGCTCTAGCTAAGACTTCAAAACCTATATTAGAAAGGAATTGAGAGAATGGACACTTTCCTTGCCTTTGATCTTAGTGGAAACTCTGAATTTTTCTTTATTTTACATGATAGTTGGCATACACAGGCCTTATTATATTTAGGTAAATTTCTTCCATGTACAGTCTCTTGGACTTTTATCAGGAAGGGATGGTAGATTTTGTCTAAGGAATTTTATGGTTTGAAAAAATAATTTATTGATATATGCATATTGAGCCATCCCTGATTCTCTGGAATAGGACTCTTTTGGTCATAAAAAAATGACCTCTTCAATATGAGTGTCAAAATGATTTGTCATTTTTTATTTAAAGTTTTACAAGTTCTATCTGCAATTTCCTTTTGTCCTTTTTGCTATTTGTTTCTTTGTTTTATTTTTGCTTTGATCTGTGTTTTGGGATTATGGTAATGATACCAGCTTCATAGAATGAGCTTGGGACCTTTTCTCCTCTTTTATATTTCATGGAGTAATTTGAGTAATATTAATGCTAATTCCTCTTTGGTGTCCTGACAGAATTCTACAGTAAATCTACATTAGTTGGGAGATTTAAAAAAACTTATAATTATTGGTTCAATTTTTGATGCTGGTGATAGACCTGTTAAAATTACTTGGTTCACTGTAATTCAATTTTTGATTGTTTTATTCATTTAAACTTTCATCCATTTTAAAAACAGTTTTCAAAATATATAATATATATTTTCAAAATATGTCTTTATTTATTTTTCTGAATTTCATTGGTATCTGTTGTAAAGGTTAAATTTTCATTCCTAAATATATTAATTTGAGTCTTATTTCTTTTGTTTAATGTGGCCAAATGTTTGTCAAATTGCTTGTAATTTCAAAATGACAAACTCCTCATTTCATTGATTCTTGTGTTATGTTTGTTCTCTTTCATGAATTTCATCCCTGATTTTTGATATCTTTTTCCATGTACATTTTTGTGTTTGGTTTGCTGTTATTTTTCCAAGTCTCTTAGGTGCATCATTAAGTAATTAGTTTGAAATCACTTAAATGTCTTGGTGTAGTATCTTACTGTTATAAAGTAGCCTTTCAAGATTGCCTTCGTTATCATCCATAAATTTTTGGTATGTTATGCTTTTCTTTAATTTAATTGTAGGAATTATTATTTTCTTCTCGGTTTCATTGACTTAATTATCATTCAATAGTATTTTATCTAATTTTTATGAGTTTATTTACCTTCTGTGGTGTTCACTGTTGTTTATATGTAGCTTTATTTCATTGTTGTTGGACAAAATGATATTACTTAAAAATTCTGTATTTGTTAAGACTTGATTTGTTTTCTAATATTCAAATAATTTTGGAGAAAGTTCCATGGGCTACTAGGAAAATAAGTATTCTTTAGTACGTTGGTGGAATACTTTGTAGATGTTTGTTAGTGCCACTTGATTTACAGTGTCTGGCTCTGTTTATTTGCTGCCTAGATTATCATTTTATTGGTTATAGTTGACTATTCATGTCAATGAATTTGGATTAATATGTGGATTTATATCATGCCTCTCACTCTCCCCCTGTGTTTGTAAGAGAGAAAGAAAGAGAGAGGGGGGTTTAATATCTTTGTCTATACATATATACATATATATATATATGTATAACATATATACATATATATGTGTGTGTATGTATATATATATATATATGTATATTGTGTGTGTGTGTGTGTGTGTGTGTTTTGAATCATAATATCTCCTTGGCATACTGTTCTTTTAATGATTATGAAGTTACTTTCTTTTAGCTATTTTGACTAGTTTTGATTTGGGATCTATTTTGTCAGATATTAGAGTAGGTATTCTGCTTATTTCCTGGCTCTAATTGCACAGAATAAGTTTTTTTCTATCCCTTTAACCTAAAGTTGTGTCTATCTTTGTGGTAAAGTATGTTTCTTAAAAGTATTAGAAAGATAAACCCTGTTTTCTAATAGCATATTATAGAGTGTGTATTTTTATTGTAGAGTTCAGGTACAAAATCAACACACAAAAATCAGTACTTTTTCTATATATCAATGATAAATATACTGAAAAAGAAATAAGAGAAATAGTCCTATACACATTAGCCACAAGGGGAAAAATACATGTGAATTAACCCAACCAGGGAAACAAATGGGCTATAAAATGAAGTTTTTAATATACAGAAGATAGAAATTGATGAAGACACTAGAAGATAAAATGATACTCAATGCTCATTGGTTGAAATGATCAATATTATAAAAGTGGCAATCCCACCATGTAATCCGCGCAATCGTCTCACCAGCAAGAACGCACGCGGACACCAGGATCCTTCTGCAGCAAGCGTTTATTGCATCTTGAAGAGGAAGACCCCAAACCCCGAAAAGGCACTGCTTATATATACCCTGGAGCGGCGTGTTCATTTCTGATTGGCTGTTTGCTCATTATCTCATGTGACACCCCGGGATAGGCTGTGACTTGGCGCGCTCTGGCCCTTAGCACATGCGCAGACTACTTGTATACAGGGAGAAGACACCAGATGCCAGCGCCATCTTGTAATGGCGATAGCCAGCTCGGGCGTGGCTCTCTACACCACCAAAAGCAATTTGGAGATTTACTGAAATCTCTATCAAAAACCAATGCCATTCATTACAATCAGACTTAGCAGAAAACAACCAAAATTTATATGTAGGGAATGGTGGGTTGTTAACCAAAACTAAAGATATACGTACAAGGCTTATGGAAAGTAAGTAGTTAGTAAGCTCATTTCCATCTATACACTTAAAAGGGAGTTAAGTAGAAATTATGCTATTGGGTAAATAATCTCACTCCTAAAAGATGCATTATCAAATGAAAATTTCAGAATTAGAAACAAGATAGTTTGAGGCATGAGATCCTTCCCTATGAGTTATTGGTCAGGGACATGTCAGAGGTTGCTATAACAACACAGGTTATTGATTGACATTGCCTTTTGTGACCCATCATAACTTCATGGTAAGAACCTACTGCTGAAGATAACATACACTTTGGTTGCAGGACATAGAAAAATCAATCTCAAACTGACCAGAAAATCTCCATCTTGCTCACTAAATTTTACACTGTCAGAAGATGCTATCTATGTATTCTTGGTGGGAATTGATATCTAGAATTTTACACAGCACTGCTACCTGTATACCACAATACAATATCAACCTGCTAGGGCAGATTTGCCCACTGTTCCAATAGTTTAATATCTGCTATTAGTAACTGATCATTTTCTTATTGTATTTGAGATCTTTCCATAGGAGGTGGTTTCATGTATGGTGTTATAATCCTAGACCATCTTCTCCATGGCTAGTAAAATAAGGCCCTCGGGTAGAACCTGCTTTTATTATATTTGCTGAATGGTCATTGCCTTCTAAATATTTATATTTTTGCCATCCCTTGACTACTCTTAACCTTGGCCAGAGAAGTATCTCTTTCTAGTAGTCAACATTTAATGAAAAGATCCATAATACATCAAACTGCTGAGAATAAGAACATCTACAATAACTTAGCCCACTAACTTTCTCATCAAACAGCAAACTTCAAGGAACATTGTAGAACAGGAAACAGAAAGAATGTACAAGCCAGAAGATAGGGAGGAAGGACTGTGAAATGTCTTATAGACATGATGTGGCTATCACACTTAGGAACTCACAGCATCTATTGTTATTAGCACAAAACCTACAATTAGTAAGCCAGCAGCGAATTTCCACCATACTTGAGGTAGATGGTATCAAAGTCTATCCCATTACCCATCAAATAGCTGTGTACAGTGTATCCACTGGAGAATAGACACATCCTTTACTGAGGATTTGGGCACTGGCAGTTTTCCCATACTCTAACGGGTAGTCCCACATGTATTCATATGCAGGCAACACCAATGAAGCTTAGTTGGATTAATGTAGAAAGGACATGATGTTGGGAGGGAACATGTTAGAGAAAATATGGGGGAGGTTATAGAGTGAGGTGTGGCATAGATGTGAACATATCTAATTGTGTACATGAAAGTCTCAAAAACTAAAGAAAATTTGATAAGTAACTAATTATTCTAATATTTTGTCATATCATAGTAAAATAATGATTAGAAATCATACAGAAACCAAAGAAATTATAGAAGAATTACATGCAAATTGAATAAGTCATTCTTGCAAACGCATTGAAGAAATCAGGGTTTTTATCAGAAAGCAATACTGGACTTTGTCAAGAGCCTTTCTGCATCTACTATAATCATTAAATGATTTCAGTCCTCATGTCCACTTATGTGCCTTATTACATTCAATGAGTAGCATATGTTGAACTATATTTGCTTCCCTGGAAAGAATTCAGCATGATCATGGTGCATAATCTTTTAATGTGCTAAAAAAATTCAGTTTGCAAATGTTTTATTGAATTTTCTCTCTATTTTCATTGGCGAAATTTATGGTTTCCTTTTTCAAATGTCTTTATCTGATTTTCATATCAGAGTGATACTAGCTTAATAGAATAAGTCTGATAGTGTTTTTCCCCTTTTGTTTTATGGGGGTCAAAACTCAGAAGTTTAGGAATCAAAGGACCATGGCTTAATATAATAAAGGTTAAATAGGACAAACATACAGCCAAAATTATGTCAAGATATGAAATGACACAGGGGTGGCTCCTCTCTGTGCTCACTCAGTATAGTCCTTCATATCTTAGCTAAAGCAATAAAGCAATCAAAGAGGGGGGAAGGGATTACAGGTAAAAAAAGGTAGAAATTAAATTATCTTTATTTGCATGTGATATGATCCTATACTTTAAATACACTAAAAATTCCATCACAATTTTTTTTATTTTCATGACTTTTCTTTTTTATTAAACTAATAAAATGTATTTTAAAATATACAGCTCATATTGACATTTTTAAGTCATCAAAATAATTTATAATAGTTAAATGTCTCTTAAATGTACATGATATCTTCTGAAGTTAAAGTAATATGCACTCAACCAGTTTTTAAAATCTATTTGGAACATTAAACATGATAGAAGTAGAAAAAAGTCTCTTATGAAATCCTCTATGAAAGGAAATTGTGACAGGTTCCTGATTAGACAGAAATCATTCCATCTTCAAGGGAGAACATTCAGTGTAACTGAGGCTTTGGTATATGGTATCTGTCTAGAAAAATGTCTATTTCATCCAGATTTTCCATTTTTGTTGACTATAGGCTTTTGTAGAAGGATCTGATATTTTTTTTAATTTCCTTGGTTCTGTTGTTATGTTTCCCTTTTGATTTCTGATTTTAATAATTTGGATACTGTCTCTGTACCCTCTCTTTAGTCTGGCTAAGGGATTATCTGTCTTGTTGATTTTCTCAAAAACCAGCTCCTGGTTTTGTTGATTGTTTATATAGTTCTTTTTGTTTCTACTTAGTTGATTTCAGCCCTGAGTTTGATTATTTCCTGCTGTCTACTCCTCTTGGGTGTATTTGCTTCTTTTTGTTCTAGAGCTTTCAGGTGTGCTGTTAAACTGGTAGTATATGCTCTCTGAATTTTCTTTTTGGATGCACTCAGAGCTATGAGTTTTCCTCTTAGGGCAGCTTTCATTGTGTCCCATAAGTTTGGGTATATTGTGCCTTCATTTTCATTAAATTCTGAAATATTGTTAATTTCTTCATTTCTTTCTTGGCCATGTTATCACTGAGTAGGGTGTTGTTCAGCTTCCACATGTATGTGAGTTTTCTGTTATTTTTGTTGCTAGTGAAGACCAGTCTTAGTCCGTGGTGATCTGATAGGATGCATGGGATTATTTCAATCTTTTTGTCTCTTTTGAGGCCTGTTTTGTGACTGGGTATCTGCTCAATTTGGAGAAGGTACCATGAAGTGCTGCAAAGAAGGTATATTCTTTTGTTTTAGCATGCAATGTTCTATAGATATCTGTTAAATCCATTTGGTCCATAACTTCTGTTAGTCTCTATTTAGTTTGTGTTTCCTTGATCTGTCCATTGATGAGGGTGGTGTGTTGAATTCTCCCACTATTATTGTGTGATATGCAATGTGTGCTTTGAGCTTTAGTAAAGTTTCTTTTATGAATGTGGGTGCTGTTGCATTTGGAGCACAGATGTTCACAATTGAGAGTTCTTCTTTGTAGATTTTTCCATGCTTGAAGGAAAAATCTTTACCCTTCCTTATATTTTTCCATAACTTTAGGTTGAAAGTTGCTTTTATTCGATATTAGAATGGCTACTCTAGCTTGTTTCTTGGGGCAATTTGCTTGGAAAATTGTTTTCCAGCCCTTTACTCTGAGATAGTGTCTGTCTTTGACAAAGAGGTGTTTTTCCTGAATTCAGCACAATATTGGGCCATGTTTACATATCCAATCAGTTATTGTGTGTCTCTTTATTGGGGAATCGAGTCCATTGATGTTAAGAGAATATTAAGGAATAGCGATTGTTGCTTCCTGTTGTTTTTGATGCTATATTTATGTTTGTTTGTCTATCTTCTTTTGGGTTTGTTGAAAGAAGATTATTTTCTTGCTTTCTCTAGGGTGTAGTTTCCCTCCTTGTGTTGGCGTTTTCTATTTATTAACCTTTGCAGTCTTGGATTTGTGGAAAGATATTGTGTAAATTTGTTTTTGTCATGGAATATCTTGGTTTCTCCATCTATAGTAATTGAGAATTTTGCTGTGTATATTAGCCTGGGCTGGCATTTATTTTCTCTTAGGGTCTGTATAACATCTTTCCAGGATCTTATAGCTTTCATAGTCTCTGGTGAGAAGCATAGTGTAATTCTGATAGGTCTGACTTTATATGTTACTTGACCTTTTTCCCATCTGGTCATCTCTGGTATTAGCAGGTCTTGTTGTTTCTGACTGTGGCTTGTTCCTCCTGCAAGCCTGTGTGTTGGTACTCCTGGGAGACCAGTTCTCTCCAGAAGGAATTTGGGTATGGTGAGCTGGGGCACAGGGTCAGCTCCTGGGTACAGACAGAAACTAAAAGGATCCTGTCCCAGGCTGGTCCTCCTTCCTGTGTCCTGATGGATCTGGATGGGTCCCTTTTCTGCCAGGAATTTGAGCAGAAATGGTGGTCTTATCTGTGCTCACAGGTATGTCAGCACTCCTGGGAGACCTGCTTTCTCTAGATGGTATTTGGGTATGGAGCACTATAGCACAGGATCAGCTTGGGGTATAGGCGGAAACTAGAAGCCTAGAAAAACTCTTAGACCCAATAAGTACATTCCACAACATCACAGTATACACCATCAACACACACAACCAGTTAGTAGCTTCTATTGTTGTGAATAGACATCATGACTTTGGCAAGTCTTATAAAGAAAAACACTTAACTGGGGATGGTACTGTTTTAGAGGTTTAGTCCATTATCATCATGGCGAGAAACATAGTAGCCATCCAGGCAAATGTGGTGCTGGAGAAGGATCTCTACATCTTTATCCATCATGACAATAATGGACTAAGCCTCTCAAACTGTAAGCTAGCCTCAGTAAATGTTCTCCTTTGTAAGATTTGCCTTGCTCATGGTGTTTATTCGCAGGAATAAAACCCTAATAAAGGCACAATTCTAGGCAGAAGTAGCAGTACTGAAGGTATCATTGTCCCTGTTTATATTACAGATCCACATTAATAGACACAGTGCAGTAATGACACAAAATATGCATATAAAGGAATAGAATAGAGTAAAGGTTCCCAATGTTTGCATGCAATAACAATTAGCAATAAAATAAAATAAAATAAAATAAAAAATAAAAAATAAAAAAATAAAAAAGGCCATGAGTTTAAAGAAGTACAGGAGGGAATGGAATTTTAGATGGAGGAAAGGGAATGGAGAAATGCTCCACTTAAACCATAATCTCAATAATAAAATAAAAAATACATCGAGAAAATTTTTAAAAGTAAGTCAATTGGCTGGCTACATTCGCAAAGATTAACATTTTAAGAGTTTCTCAAATACATAGGTGAAAAGATGGTGTGTTCAGCAAGTGGAGCTGTGAGGAATAGAAATCAATGTGTATAGGAGTATAGGAGGTTCAAACTAGATCCTCGTCACCAGTGGTGCATAAAAATCAATTCAAAGTAGGTCAAAGATCTTAAAGTAAGATCTGAGATTCTGAACTCTTAGAGGAAGACTTAGGAGAAACACTGTAAAGCACAGGTACAAGTGATCTGAAGGAGAAAATGAGAGTAAGCTCTTGTGCTGAGCCAACGACCCTGACCAGCAGGGAAGAAGGACCAGCACACCACGTCCTTCCAGCAACAGTTTCCTCAGGAATGTCCTGCTCAGCGGTTACAGCAGAGTGGCCCCGAGTCCCACCAGGAGTCTGACTATATGCTCTTCATAGGACCACCCATGAGCCCATGCCACGCTTCACACAGTCATAGGCTACTAGGCACAGACGTAGGATCAAGCCACTGATGAGCATGCCCCTGGCGCCAAATAAGGACTTGTTTACTCCACAGCTCGAGCTCGGCCAGCGCCATCTTTAAGGCCCGGCAGCAGCGCTCCACAAGCTCTGATTAGGAAGTAGAGGATAAATACAGAAGAAGGACTGATGAGAGTAAAGTAACAGTAAGGATGTGTAAATAAGGAATCATACTATTAACTATCTACATTAAAACACATAGACTAAACACTAGTCAGGGCATATATGTACTTACATAGTTTCAAAGAAAAAATTTCCATCTAGGATTACAATGCCTCCCTCAAGAGCCATAGACTATCTAAAAAGAATTCCTAACACTATATATGAGAACTTCATTTTGAGTTCTTGGTCAGAGTTACCCAGGAGATTCCCAAACCATTATAACCTATTGCTATCACCCTTGTTTGCCTCCTAGAAGTAGAAAGTAAGCCCTTAACTGCTGTAGACCCATATAGTCTGAACAAAGGGTCACAGGACCTGAGTGTGAGCTCACCCGAAAGCCTCCTCCTCAAAGTTTACCTGTTATGGTATAGAAGAAGTCATACAAAGGATGGAAGTTATCACAGTCCTACGCCACTATGATACTTATGACCCATAGTAATGGCTACTGTGGCATGGTATCTTCTCAGGGTGCAATAGCGGCTTACACACCTTGGTGGCAAATAGCTCTCTAATTGGACATACAGTCCAGTGAATGAGAGGGAAATTATGTTTGGTACTGGGAACCTAGTCAACTACTCCCAGCTAATGAAGTCATAGATCTTAAAGACAAACTACCAACTAATATATTTGTAAACCAATGTAATTCCTAAGTATTTTCGAAATATTTGTGGTTATACTCAAATAAAGTATTGTCCTCATTTCTTATTAAGGAAATTTCTCATGGCATCAGGAGGGAGAACATTTCTGAAGCTCTCACCTGATGAAACTGAGAGTTGGAATGCCCAATCCCAACTCATATATCAACAGAACTCAACTCCTACACCTAAGACTCATGGATCATTACAGAAAAGGAAGAAACTGTAAAACTCAGAGGAACGAGAAGTTTGCTGTTAGACTTTCTCACAGAAGTGTTAGAAGCTTCACCCAGGAATTCTCAAAAATATGGCTGCCTAAACATGACTCGAAAAAGAATGATACCAGTAGACACACTGATGTAGATGAGAAGTGCTCGGGAGGCTTCAAACCTACACAGAGAGTTACAGACAAGTAAGGAAGGCTGAGAGGGAGAGAACCAGTCTTCCCAGAGAAGAAAATCAAATGGTCCAGCTTGAAATTATATACATACAAGTAACATTATACAGACAATAGATTGTATAAGTATATGTGTATGTAGATTTATGTATCACAGAATACAAACATATATTTGTGTGTATGTGTGTTTTTAAAACAATTAAATAAAAGAGCAGAATTTGTACAAGAGCAAGGGGAAAGAATGCTGGAGGGGGGCAGTTGGAGAGAAGAAAGGGAGAGGAAAATGATGTAATTATAATCTCAAAAACTAAAAAAATGAATTAATCAAACATACTAATATAAGCATGAAATTTCTGAAGCAAACTTCAACTGCTTAGAGACTATTGCAAGAACAAATAGTATAGTATAGAATTAAAAAACTTCCGTTGCTTGCTTTTCTTGGTGAGATGTAAGTAAATATCATGGGAGCTAACTTACATGAGGACCAATGGAGCTTACTTACAAGCACATGGGCAATTACAGGAGCATAGGTGACCCCCCAAACAGCTCCATCACTTTAAAGTCCCACCTCAGCATAGTTGATGGCCTGACAAAAGCAATTAAGATGGAGGGCCCTTTCCCATTGCCTTTCTGTCTGCTGTATGCCCTTGTACCCTTCTGAGATCTGGGGCAGCTGAGACAGGATTGCATGCTGCTGTGACTCAGGAGGGTTAAGAAAAAGAAAATGGTTCAAATTTCAGGTAAACATATAGGTATCTTCAGCACAGGCCATTTCTGTGAGAGACTCTTTGTAGTGTGTGTGTGTGTGTGTGTGTGTGTGTGTGTGTGTGCGCGCATGTACCCCCACTCTGTGTATGTGTATGCATGCTTATATATGTGTGTGCCTGTACATGTGTCTGTGTGTGCATTTTCATCCATAAAACAAATGAAATTATGTCATTTGCAGAAAAATGGATAGAACTGTAGATCATTATATTGAGTGAAACAAGCCAGACATAACTGCTAATTTCAAAATGGCAATGGCCATATGCCCACAGTACATTGCTGCACAGAGCAAAGGGAATAATGAGCAGAGTGAAGAACTTATCTATAGCATGGGACAAAATGTCCAACTATACACAGCATCAGCTTGCTATCTAGAACTTATACTGAACTCAAAATTAAACCCTAAAATCTTCCAGTCAACAAAGGGCAAATGAATTGAATGTATAATTCTAAAACTAAATAAGTAAAAGTGGTCAAATTGATCTATGAAAAATATTGATCAATAGTCTTAGTAATCATGAAATTGAAAATTAAAATCACAGAGATTTCATCTTGTCCCAGTCAGAATGGCTGTCATTAACAACACAAGCAAATGATACTAAGAATGCAAGGAAAGATGTATCCCTTTATACTATTGGTGAAACTCTAAATGATTGAAGCTAGTAAGGAAATTAGTATGTAGATTTTTCAAAATAGTTTAAAAATTATCATAAGATCCAAGTTCTCTATCACTTCTAGCTATCTAAAGGACTCTAGCTCAGCAAATACCACAGATGTATTTGCACATTTGTGCTCATTGAAACATTATTGAAAATTGCTAAATTATGGAGCCAGTCTAGATGCCCATTAGCACGTGTGCACCGGTGCATACACACACACACACACACACACACACACACACACACACACGAAATTGTTCATTCATACAGTGATGAAACTGTACCATTTTCAGAACACTGAAGGGACCTGGAATTGATGGAATGTTAAATAAAACAAACAAGAATCAGAAAAGTAAATGACACTTTCTGTTATGCATGTAACATATATTTAAATGCATGCAGTATAAAATATATAGATGACATAAAAATAGGACAATGTGAATGTTGAAATAGTTTAATAGAGAAAAGTTCAAGAGAAGAAATGGTTAATGCAGTAGGAAAAGAAATACCTACTGGATATTTTTCTCAACCTAGATTCAAATGATAAGATATGATATGTTGGGATATGATATAATATGATACAATGTGATACAAGTCAATATATCCCATTAGAGTTTAAGCTGTCAGGCAAGCAGTGGTGGGGCGATAGGGAGGCATATGTAGTGGGAAACAAGTATAAAGAAAGTACAATGCTATAGATAAGAAAATGAACACTTTCATTTTAAGTGACATTTTTAGAAAATTAATAAAAACACCAAACGGGTTTGTAAGAAGGAATCTCTTTATTGTATCTTTAAGCACTCTGGTAAAATATTTATGGGTCATACTGAGAATAAAGCATGCTGTGCTTGGCTTATTCATGCCCCCCAAAGATGGGTGAATTCCATAAGATCACTCACTATGAACCAATGATAAGTACAGTTTTAAACTATAAAGAAAATGGCCCATATCTCACCAGAGGAAAGAGTTCAAGTTTCAGTGAAAGGGTTTCCTTTTATTCCCACCACAGCCATATAGATTTGTGGTCTTTCAGCCTTGTCCCCAAGAAGAAGTTTATTTCATGTTATCCAACCAACCAAAAGGTGGCCGACCACACAGCATAACTGTACACCTACCTTGCAATTTAGAAAAATAAACATAAAGAAAGTAGCATTCACTTTGTACTAACAATGTTTTCTTTGACTACTTAAAATGCTTCATACCTTGGGAGAGAATTTCTGAAGCCAAATTCAGGATTTGGCTTAATAAAGAGCAATTTATTTTCTTGTAGTAAACATCATCTAGAAAATCATGGGTATGATGATATAAGAAGACCACACCCATAGAGGCTTTCTCATGCACGGTGCCTGCAGTATACTTCCATTATTTTTTGTGGATGAAGATTCCAGAGCTTAGCAAGTATATAACTTACTCACTTTGTCTCAGTAATTCTGGTGTTTGATGGGGACTAGAGAACTTTAGCTTCTGTCTGTCTATCTCTGAAATCAGTGACCTTTACCTCGGACCATTCAGCCCTTTCATTTCCACACTTACTGGAGTAAAAGGACACTTTATTGCTAGAGTTTTATCCACGTTCATGTCTAGGCGCTACCAGCTAGGTATCTGAAACAATTTCTGGGAATCAAAGTTAACTCAATCGAATTTAGAACCAAATTGTTTCCATTCTCTTGAGGTAGGAAGGTGTCAGCTATTACCATTCCTACCATCAAACCTTATCACTTTCAAAGAACCACAACTTGCCCTATCCTCCATCTGGTCCTGAATTCTTACTCATTTTTTTCATTCTAAGCCTGAGGTTGGGAGACTTAAAGTTTTGAAGTACTAGAGCATGAATAAGAATATTAACTTTACATAAGAGGGACTTAAATTTGGTATAGTATTTTAGAGTTGAGATTAATTTTGATTATATATTAATATCTCACATTTTTCATTAATTTATTCATTTATTCACTTTACATCATGATCAAAACCCTCTCCATTCTCTCCTCCCAGTCCCACCCTCACAAGCGCCTCCTCCTATTACTTCCTCCCTCTTTCTCAGTGCTTGGGTACCATCTTTCCATGGAACATCAAGTTCCATCAGCATTAGGCACAGCCTTTTCCACTGAGGCCCAGCAAGGTCGTCCAGCTAGGGAAAGAGGATCCAAAGACAGGCAATAGAGCCAAAAACAGCTCCCTCTCCAAAAATTAGGGCACCTACATGAAGGCCATATATATATGCCTAGGTCCAGTATCTGGATGCTCTTTGGTTGGTGATTCATGTCTGTAAGTCCCTATGGGCCCAGACTAGTTGACACTGCAGATCTTCTTGTGTTGTCTTTGGCTCCTCCTGCTTGCATGACTCTATCCCTGGTTCTTCCACAAGACTCACGAGGTCCACCTAATGTTTAGCTATGGATCTCATCTGTTTTCATCTGTTGCTCTTAAATATTGGGCCACCAAACAGGAAACATACACTGCTGATAGGAGGCCCCTAACACACATAGAGTAGAGGACTTCCAGGTCTGTGTTCATTCAGAGATGAAGCATCTAATTCTCAAGAGGCTGGAGGCCCCAGGGAGTTTAGAGGTCAGGTGGGGTGGGGGATGGGGCATCTATGTGGAGACATGTGAGTGGGGAGTAGGTATGGAATGTGAAACAGTGGGAGGGTAGATAGTGGAGAATAAAAAGTGGAATGTAAAAACACTAATTAATTAATTAATTTTTAAAAAGAGAGTCATCAAAGGTGGATGGAGAAACAGAACTAGGTAGGAGAGGGAGTCAAGAGGGGAATGGGGATGTGGATCAGGTGTCGGGAAAGACAGGGGGAGGGCTAAGAGAGGGAAGGTAAATCAATTTGGGGATTATATCATTCTTATAATGAGATTAATTCAATTATCATTAGTTCTCAAAAATACTCTAAGGTACAAACTGCCCAGAGATCATCTCAAACTTGCAAACATCAGTCTTAAAAATATATTATATCACTCCCCCCACCAAAAAACCCACAAAACCCAACAAAATTACCAGTATTCTGAAAACATATTAAGTTTAATAAGAATTTGTTAGTACCACCTGCTATCTGCTCACTGGAGTATAACAAGAAGATTATGATGTAATCTGTGACCTTTAGGGAATTTTAATGTCATACTGCAGCTAGGAAATACACTCACACTTAAAAAAATATCTATTTAAATGTTCAAATACCTCAGACACAGTAAGCTCTTTGGAAGTATAAGAGTAGGGAGCACTAAAAGAAGCCATCTAGATAGTAAAACAGGTCAAGACTGGATTTCCTTTATGTCAATAATGTCTCCGGGACATTGACTCTTCATTATTAATTCCTGGTTTCACTGTGTGTGTTTTGTCACTTACATATTTGTTCCTGAAAAATTCTAGGATAGAGGGAACTTTACAATACTGAGCTCCACCCAAGTCATCTTAATGAGAATTTGCATTATTGACATCCCTGGGCTGTTTACACACACACTGTCTGATGACAGTGTCATCAGAGGAGCTATTGTCGCTCTCCAAGATCTTCCTCTCAGGGCTTATTCATACTCTATGTGGTTGCCCAATGGCCTTTCTGCTGTGCATGCTTGGCCTTGTTTCCCAGCTTGAGACAGTACCACAGATCCAGGCTTACAGTGTTAAGTCCAAACATCATAGTGTGGCGTTTGGGTTCCTAAAGTTACACTGCCATCCTATATTTACTCTTCTCTTCCTTTCCAACACCCAAGAACCTAGGGAATCCTGAAACAAAATTATGAGTTCACATTGCATGGTTTTAGACTTAAATCAGTTCTCACTGTAATCAGAAAAGTCCTTATTCCCACTTAGTACTCCGGATCCTATGGATCTTCCAACATGTTTACCCTAGGATTTCAGTGGCAATTTACAGGGGACCTCAGGAGGAACTGACAATTTCCTCTTCTCTGATCTCAAGGTCTTTCATTCATACATCAATTATCCCACTTACTGGAATCTGTTGTCCCCAGTAGGATATAGGTTTAAACATGACTGATGGTTTTAGCTTAGACAGCTGAATAAGTGTCATTTCACATTAGTTTATTAGTTGCATTCTGGTGTGACAGCTTAGGGAGAAAGGAATTTAAATTCCAAAGGGGTTTGTAGACTTTTCTCATCCTGTTCTCCTAGAGCATGGTGCTCTGGAAAAATACAAGATATGGATATTTTTAAGATTCCAAATCCCTGCCAAGACTAGCTGCATGATCTTGGACAATTGACCTTTGTAGGCAAGCTTCATCATCTTTAAAACATGAATAATAATTTGAGCCGTGTCCCAAGATACTTGGAATTACAATAACTCAAGATCTGATCCACATGTAAGGACTGAGACAACTGGAGAGAGAGCATGGTACATGTAATATCCACTGACTTTCCTTTACATATCCCTTTAATATAACTTGATAATTATTTCATGAAAACTGTCATTAAATATCTCAGTTATAAATGTGATTATGGAATGGTACTGGCTCTAAAGCCAAAGTATATTAAGGAAAGTGTATGCAAAAGAAGTTGGGAGACTGTGTAAGCCACACTCAGTACAAAACTAATTAAGCATAAGAAATTTTTAAAAAGGAAGTCACAGATGAGGTGACATTTCACTTACCCTTCCCCAAATACCCTGCCAGAAAATATAATTTGAAAGCCCTACCCCAGAATGTTCTATAATTACTACAGTTGCAAATTCTATTATCTTCTAGAGCAATGGTTCTCATCCTTCCTAAGGCAGTGATCCTTTAATACAGTTCCTCATGTTGCTGTCATCCCCCAATCATAACATTATTTTTGATGCTACTTTGTAACTGTAATTTTACTATTGTTATGAGTTGTAGTGTAACTATATGTTATGCAGGGTATCTGATATGTGATCTCCATGAAAGAGTCTCCAAAGGGCAGGGCCTTTTTCCCCCTCTCCTTTGAGACACTCCTGCGAAACAGCATGGTGTATCTCTCTGATCTCATCATCTCTTCTCTCCATACCTGTCCAGGGCAAGGCTTATTGCATTTTATATTATACTAGATCCTGACTGATACCTTTATCCCAAGTTTCCTGTGTCTCCCATGCTCCAGGGCTTAATCATTGACTAACTCCCACATCCTCCATCATACACTGTTGTCTCTGTGCCCAGGGATCTCTTAAATTCTTGCCTGTGGCTATCCAGCAAGTCACTTCATCCTGTACAATGTTCTACTCCATAGCTTCACATATATTCCTTTCCCTCTACAGACTGAGCACTCAGTGTAGAATGGAGTCTTGGCATTCCTTCCCTAGCTTCTCCCTCATTCTAATACAAGACAGGACAGGATTTTCCCACCAACTCCTCACCAGCTTCCAGGGACCATTTCCTTCTCCACACAAAATAGAATATCTCAATTGTTCAAATTTGGATTAGATCGGAAGGCTTCAGTTTGGCCATCTGTTTGAACCAAAGAGTCCTTTTCCATGATGGAGGTCTTAGTTCATTCTTAGAAACCTTGTTTCTACAAGTTTGAGCTCATTTTAAATTAGAATTCTGGTGTACCCCAAATTCACCTCAGTCTGATAATCTAGGAGAGGAATGCCATATATTTTACAGACCTTGTTGTTCTACCACACAAAATCCCATTACTCTTCTGAAATGGTAGATTAAGTTTCCCAGCACATGGCTGACTGAAAGCTCAATATCACCAAGTACATAACAATTTGCCTGTAGTTCCCTGAGGAAGGTTATTAACAACAACTTAGCCCTTGATAAATGACTATGTTTCTGAGGTAGTGGTTTATATCAAGGTTCCTAAATATAAAGCATTTAAATTTTCCCAGACACCCATGTGTCAAACATGCCACAACTGATGCTTCAAACACATGTCCCTTCTTAGTGAGAAAATGCTAGGTAAAACTGGATGCTCTGACTCTCTGTGGTGCCTTAAGTACCATGGTATGTTTATTAGTCTGTATCCACTCCTTGTATAAAGGCACTTACACTTTGGCTGAAATAAAAGAAGACTCTGAATGCTGTGACCTGTGATCAAGATACCTACCTGGCACATGAGGTTAAACATTGCCTAAGCACTGCGAAAATGCAGACTGTTGGGTTTAGAAGGAGCTTAGAAGGCATCAAGGCCAAGTTTTTACACAGTGACCAAATATCCCCTCTTAGTATCCACAAAAAGAAACATTTGTGTAGCATGTAACTATGTCAGTATGAGTTTCTCCAGTTGATCACAGTCCAGTCACCAGAGGATATTGCAAAGTGTTGATGACCTTAAGTCACAGAGAGGCATGTATGGAAAGTTTCTGATGCTCCAAACAAGACTTTGTTTAATCTACAGTAGCTGAAGTGCCGAGTCAGGAAATTGAGATAGTTATTTTACATAAATATGGCTGTAATTTCTAAAAAGTGACCCAGACTCATCATTCTTTGACTTTGATACTTCCAGCCAGCCTCTACTCAGCCCTTATTTCACCTCGCATTATTCTCTGAGTCATCATAAACCTTGTCAACAGCTCCAAGTGCATTAGACTTAGGACCACCCTGGGTGACCAATGAATACAGGCTGAAGAGAAGCAGGGGCCTTGTTCTTCCAGTCACAACAACTGCAGCAGCATAGGAGAACTCTACCACCTCTGAGGTTCCCACACTTCAAGTTCAGTGAGAGGTTCTATAAAGCTGGCTGGTGTAGAGTTGATGATGCAAAACTACTGAATCTATGTATAACTGCAGAAGCAGTGCAGGAAGCAATCAATTGATCTGCTAGCCCTCTGTACCCTAGATAGCCCTTGGGGTTAGGGAGTAAAAAGACAAGAAGGTATGGAATCAATGATGAGAAGCAGAAGTAGACTCCAGACTCACTTATTGTTATAATGGACAGTGCCTTGATACACCCTGCCCTCATCCCCTACATCCATAACTGCTGTCTCACTCAGTCGTTCTTCTCTGGGTGTCAGGCAGGTTCCAGGGATAATAAACTTGAACGTGTCTGCTGCTCATGTTTGGGCCATTGCAGTTGGCTAGTCAGAATAATCTGACTCACTCCTCCTACAATCAACCAGTTAACAGTGGTAGATGGCCAAGCTGGGGAGATGGGTTAGCAGTGGAAAGAAAGGAAAGGACTTTTCTCATCAGCCTGGGAGGAACATTTATCTATCTATCTATCTATCTATCTATCTATCTATCTATCTATCTAT
>JADRCD010144926.1:21316-43546 GCA_019843815.1 Montemys delectorum
TATCTATCTATCTATCTATCTATCTATCTATCTATCTATCTATCTATCTATCTATCTATCTATCTATCTATCTACATGTAAGTTTTCCTGATTTCATTTTCTCGGGGAAAGGCACTTTCAAGTTAGTTTTGGCTATTTGGGGGGTCTATTTGTTGTATGTGGTTCAACATTTGCTTCTTCTCTTCATCACACCACGATTCTATTTCCTGCTTCTTCTCATAGATGGCTGCCCCTTTACCTATGAGATGGACAAAGAGTTCCATTGGCAGTGCTTTCCACCTACAAGGTGTTCTGAATCGAACAATGAGCAGGGCCTTACTTAGTGTAAAGTCTCTCTGACAATGGCTGGAACCTAAAATAGGTTTTTAGCCTTGCTATAAATCCTGAAACATGCTGAGACAGGAGAATTGATATGAGTTCAAGGCCAACCTAGGCAACATAATGCATTTTAATCTAGCCTGAGATGCAGAGTGAGACCCTTTTAATAAGGGAGCAGAGCAGGAGAATTGGCTCACTGGATTAAGCACTTACTGCGTCAACATGAAGGCTTGAGTTCAGATCTCTGAAGTGTATGAAAAACTAGGGAATGACATTTTATTTCTGTCTCCCAGTACTGGGCAAAGGAAGGCAGTAGATCCTGGAGGCTTGCTGACCAACTGACCTACCAAACAAGGAATGTTCTAGGTCCACGTAAAGACTTTGTCTCAAGAAACAAGTTAGGATACAGAAATAATTGAAGAACATATCCTGATGTAAACCTCTTGCCTCCATATGGGGAAGAACATAGTCACACCATATGCAAGAGAGGAAGAGGAAGAGAGAGACAGGGAGGGGAGGAAGGAGGAAAAAGGAGAGGGAGAGAGAGAGAGAGAGAGAGAGAGAGAGAGAGAGAGAGAGAGAGAGCTCTGAATGCCCAAAGGAAAGAAAATGATTACATTAGAATTTATAGAGCCAACCTAATTCACCTGGTCATAATAATTTCTCTACTTCCATTCACATGTACAGTTGGTTTTTTTCTCTATAGATCCTTTGTGTAAGCTCTGGGCTACAGGAATGACTCTCGGGCTGCTGACAGGAAGAGCTGCCAGAGCATAAGCTCCTACAATGGGAGCAGATTCCTTCTATGATTGTAAATGGATCATTATAAGCTCAACATAATGAATCAGTAATTGCCTGAGAGGTGATGTATTTGGGAGAGTTTTTAAGCTAAATAATTTCTAACATACAGGATTGCTGCAATTAAGCTAAAATGATCACACAATGTCACACTTGACTGCTGCAGGCTTTCTCTCTCACACTCTGGCTCTTCAGTCTTTCCATCTTCCTTCTTCCTCTCTCCATCCTTCCCCATCCTTGCTTTATGTTGTTTTTCATCCTCACACTCTTCTTCCCCTCTCTGTAAACCTTATGTTCTAGTGGTCACCAGTCATTACAATCAACACATAGGGGGTGGGGGATGGAGAGAGGGAAAAGAAAAGGCAGAGGGAGCAGGAGATGGAGAGGAGGGGAACACATAAACCTACTTTAACTATTCATATGTTCAAAACCATAGAGAATAGCTAAGATTGGCCAAGTGCATCTCAGAAATCATGCATCCATCCCCAAGCCAATTACATAAATCTAAAAGGACCCACGAGCCAGTAAACGAATGGCAGTTTCCATTTTAACATCCTCATTAAAGTAGGGGAAATGCTTTACAGAAACAGCAGGCAGTTTGGGAGGTACAAGACATGTACCTGGACATTAGTGTCTCTGCCCAACCCCTCCCATAAAAATGCTTTGTGATAATTTACCTAAAGTAAAATATAAGTCTTCTCCATGTTTTCACAAGACCTATGATTTTCACCGTTTTTCTCCTACATTCCAGAACTGGAGGTTTCAGTCTTTTTACTTGAAGCAGAGTATCAACCAGGAAGCAGGCATAACCTTGGTGGCACTATCCTCTTCCTACGGACTCCAATAGCCTATAGTCATAAACAGGTGTCATATTCTGCCTACTCTGTGTAATCAGATATTTTGGGATTGACTCTAAGTAGTAATGTAAAAAGCAAAGAAACATGTATAGGCTGTTGAACAATAGGACAAAGAGCTGAAAGTGGAACTCAGTTCCTGAGAAAGCAGACACATTGAGAAACAAGGAAAATCCTAAGGGAGAAGTAGACTAAGTTTGAAGCAGACTAAGATTTAAGTATTGGTAATCTAGCTGTTAACTGGTTATGTCAGCTAGTAGAAGGGCTGACACTCCCTTTGCTAAGGTTTCCGGAATATCAAATGAGAACAGGATAATCATGCCTCCTCTACTTCATAGGATGGCTATGGATTGCCTGTAAAAAGAAAGACTTCTCACCAAACTGAAATGTACCTCATGGCATCTGCCCTGTCTCATCATAGAGAGACCTTAAAAATAGAGGGATGCTGAAGAATGAATTAAATTTAGGGAAAAAAGTAACCCTTGGATAAAAAAAAATCATACTCCTCAAGCAGAATTGATTGTTTTATTTTAAGGACTATTATGTCCAGAATATGGAAAATGAAAACAAAACCTTGAGCCAATGACTATTCTGGGAACATCTCCCTACCACACCTCGCTTTGGAATCATTGCATTTCTTCATTGGGCTACCTGTTTAGTTCCCATATAGCCATCTAGATATGCCTACATCCTAGGCTGGGCAAAAAGATTTTCCTATATCCTATACACATCTCATAAACAGCTAGAAAAAAATATATTTCACATATATATTACTACTCCACTTAAAAACTTAAAATATTGTTAATATAGCAGTCTTTTCAATTTCTCAGCAGCCTCATTACCCCCAAGGCTTCATGTTTTTTTTCCTGTTATACACTGCAGAAGATAGATCATCTCCCACAAGGAGGAACTGTAGCAGGTCCTATGTCCCATGTAGAATGAGGATTTACATCATTCATGGTTATTGGGAGAAGACCATAGCTTGAGCCAAGCTCATTACTTCTTAGTAATCAGTGTGGGTTCTCAATTCCCCATGTATAAAAATAGTCCAGTTTGATTTCTTTTCATGGAATAAAGCTATGCTGGAGCAATAAGGAAAACAAATTGTGTGGCGCTCTAATACAACTGAGGGTCTGAAATCTGTACATGCAGTTTCCTGACAGACTGTTGTTGAACAGGATCTGATAAATAGCAGAGAAATAGTGCCAAATGGGCTCTTCACAGATGCTATGATGGACAGCTGTCAGATGCAGTGACACATCAGACTGTCTTTCAAGAGCAACATGATTCATAGACCTTATTATAGGTGAATGGATGGAGCATGCAGACTGGTGATGGGCCTCTGGGCATTTGTTCTCAAAAAAATGCCAATGGGAAGAACACATGGGACAAATGGCTAAGCCAGTCTCTTTACTTACTGTACTCTTCCCTGTAATCTAAACTCCTGTCAAGCAATCCACATGAGCAGCTGTTTATAGAGAGGCTTCACATCAGCAGGCTTGTTTATGGCATGTCTCTCTTCTCAATTGTGCTGTTTGTCTCTCCATGTACTATATCTGCCCACGGATCTTGTGTTGTTGTTTTCAGGCTATGGTAATGAGACAGAATGTGGTAAACAATATAAAGTCAGGTTTCTGTTAGGGAGGTTTGTCATACATCCAAACCAGGCTTCAACTGTATCTTAGTTGGCTTTCTGTTGCTGTGATAAGGCACTGACAAAAACTAATGTGGGGAAGAAAGAGTTAACTTCATCTTAGTCTTTCAAGTAACAATTCACCACTGAGTGGAGTCTGAGAAGAAACTCAAGCTGGAACCGAAAGCAGAAGCTGAAGCAGATCACTGAGGAATGCTGCCTGCTTGCTTGCTTGCTTTCCACTGACTTTCCTATATAATCAGGAATGATACAGTGGGCGGGTCCTCCCTACATCAGTCATTATTCATGGGAATGCCTTGCAAACAAACCCATAGGCCCATATATGGGGTAGTCTGTCAATTGATAGTCCTATTTCCCTAATGTATCAAGTTGAAAACCATATTAGCAATCAAAAACAGGAAAAGTTAGGCCAGAAGGAAAACAAGATATTATGTAGGAGAATATAATGCTCAGGTCCATTGTATCTAATTTAGATATTTTACAGCTGTTACAAATAATTAGAGAATGTTTTAATTTAGAGGTTATATATGAAAATCACCAAGGCTTTAGAAAAACATTTTGAATGCTTTAGTTCCACAGGCTGCTGGATTCTAAGAGTAGACTACTTACCAGTCTCTCTGGGATGGAGTGATTGTCAAGTACTCAAGGGAGATAAGAGATATCTGTGAAAATCCTAGATCTGCCAATCTTCAGCAGCTCTTTATGTTATAAATTAGAAAGGAAAAAATGACTATAAAGCATTGTAGTAAATTCTTTCTTTGGCACCATCTCTGTTAGAACATTTTAGAGTAGATAAATGTGTTGAAGCTTGGGAAAGACCTATGCTGTTTTTTTGTTTGTTTGGTTGGTTTTTTTGTTTTTTGTTTTTGTTTTTGTTTGTTGTTTTTTTTAGATAATGCAAAGAATACGACTTCTTGGAATCCTTGGAATACAAATTCTGAACACATGAAGACCACCCCCATTTAAGATGAGGGAATGGTTAAAAGGAACTCAAGTCCAAGTTCATCTCAGATTTTGTAAATGCTCAGTGGTTTCATTAATTGAAATTGGGGTGAGCCTTTCTTCTGACCTCAACATATTTTCTGTGGCTTTTCTGGGAAGACGTCCAAGCAGACTGCTCTCTTTTGAAACCGAGCGCTTTCAGTAACATTATAAATCATTCTTTACGTGAATATTGCGTCTCACAATAAAACATACATGTTCTGATATTTTTATTTCTCCAAGTGTCATCTCACACTTCATCTAAATTCCATCTAGTAGATGGTCAGTCAACAGACAATGTCCAACTACATTAACACAGAAAGGGGGCCTTGATTGCAGAGATAGTATGTGATACCTAGAGACCATAAACTTGTTAAAGACGAAGATGAGATGAGCTTGCAGTTCTTGACTCTCAATATTGACTATCTACATTACGTAGAAAGACTCATAATACAGAGGAATGGGAAAGTAGGGAATATGAATCTCTTACTGCCTGGAAAGCATCAACAATTTTGTTTAGGTGCATAATATATTTCATTCTCCCTATGGGGAGAGGATCAGCATCAGTGAACTAGATAATGTCACTCTGCTCTTTCCAATCTTCAGGGGGAAAATCTATTCCTAGAGGCAGAAAGGCTGGTTACCAGAAAATAGCTGTCAATCTTTATTCAGGTCACCTGTAACTGCCTTTCCACAGGGAAAAGGAAAATGGAGACAATTTTTCTAAAAAGCAAGATGAAAGTTAGTGAAGTACATATGTGCCACTATTTATTTAAAATATTTTTTATTAAATAAAGTCCTGTTAATAAGTATAGAGTTATTTGGAGCCTGGCATGTGGTTATCCTCATGCAATTTTAAAAGTAGAAAACCAAAATAGAATCATAAGCAATCTTAGACTCCACCTCTGTGTCATTTTTACTCTTCATCATGCTATACAACAACAACAAAGAATTAAGGACCTCAAAGCTTTTGTACATTTATTTATTAGCTGTCAAACAGGAATAAGGCAAGGACAAGCTGATCTCTCCCAAATAACATACAAGTAGGCAATGTTGGTGCTTTTGTATACGACCTCTCAAGCCCCGCCTCGCCTCACGAACCCCGTTATGTGAGACCATGCTCTGCTTCATCAGGCTATAAACTGACTCATAACAGGAATAACACTAAATTTGTCAAGTGGCCTTACTTATAGGAGTCAGTCTGTGGTTACACTAACTGCTAAATGACTGCTTTTGATAGTTTCAGATAATGATGTGAGTAGCGTCTATACACATAGGGCTATACAGGGGGCCAGCAATATTATCACTATGATTTACCTCACAATAAATGGATTGTCAGACACCCTATCATCCAATCAGTATCCCTCTTAATTTTTCCCTTTTTTATAATACCACAATTTTCTTATTATCAGGAAACATACCCTGATCATAACAAAAAACAATAACAATTTGTAGAATGAGAAATGAATGATTCTGTCTTCTGTATCTAATAAGGACATTTTGTCTACTTTGTCACCTGAATGAGTTTCCTAGGCCTTCCTTTATTTAAGGAGTAAATGAATATGTAGCAGAAAAAAAGGTGTTCTGTGGGAATGAATGGAGAGGAAGGCTCTACACAGAAAGGAAGATAAATTGTTCTAATTTGAATTAAAGTTTTATTTCTTCTCCTTGTGAACAGGCCAGCTGATTTCTGAGGATCATAGGCAATAGCCTTTAAAATACCACATTATGGGGATGACAACATTTTATGGAAAGAAAAGTCAAACTTCTATCCCCATGAAACAAATCTATGGTTTCAAATCATACTGTTAGTAAAATCATATCTCCCATGACTTTAGCTGTTGTAGAAGCAATCGCTAGACCATTCAGGAAATAATCCTGAAAATCGACCTGAGGGGATAAAGACTGGATGGTAGGGTATCTGAGAGCCCATATAATGTGAGGTGAATCACAGTGGTAATATTGCTGGTGCCTTGTATATTCCTATCTGTATAGACCCTACTCACATCATTATCTGAGATTATCAAAAGCAGTCATTACCCAGTTAGTGTAACCACAATCTGACTCCTATAAACAAAAGCATCCAAACCTCTCTTCAGAAGCCAGATTTCAAAAGAAGCAAGTCTTTAAAGACAGAGAGAATTAAGTCAATAGCCTTGATGTATGCCTTGTTTTTGTTCTCAAAGGAAGTTAATAATGGAAGTTCCTCTTGTAGGATCAAATTTAATTCTGCAGCCAACAGTTGGTTTACAAAGCTATTTTTACTCATCTAATAATTTATAGATGCAACTGGCAAAAATAGTTTAGTGATAAAGAGAATTATCTGTCAGCTAGAGAGCCTGGGAAGATTCACAATGAAGGGAAGCAGACACTACAATTGGGGCTCTGGCTGTACCTCAGCGGAAAGAGTCTGCCAAGCTACCAGGGCAACACATGCAGCTTTCCTAATGTCATTTGAAGTACTCAGGCTATTAGCCCTTTGCTGAGCATTCCTGAGGCATAACTGATTTTTGTTTTCTGTGTGAGAGTAGCCTGAAGCATTAGAGTGGGTTTGGTCCACAAGTAGAAGCCTTTCATGAGTCAAACTCATATTTGCCCCTAATGATGTCTTCAAAGATGGTGAAAGGTATAATGAAGGGCCTTTGGGGCAGAGTGAAAGAGTGAAGCCCTGCCAGGAGGTATGTGGCCCTCTGGCGTATAGTTCTTATTGCTTTGCATGGATCACTATGTTAGTTGCACTTATCCGTTCTGATGAAGCTCTCGTGCTGATCAATTTATAAGAGGAGGGGTGTGTGGTATAGAAACTTTAGTCCATAATCACTTGGCACCATTGCTTCTGGGCCCAGAGGGAGATAGAACATCTCAGTCAGGATCATAGGGAGGACCAAAGTGAGTGACCTCGTAGATCGTATAAGAGATGGGGATGATAGCAGGGATAGGATATGCTTTTCAAAGAGATGCTTCAAGTTCTACTTCCTACAAGTAGGCCCTAGATTCTGTAGCCCATTCAGCTATGGAATTATTAATGCCATATTATAGATTGATCCATTTATGAACTTAACACTTACCCAGGCACCTCATAGTAGTGGCACTTGCTTAGACCAACCCTTCAATGTATAAAAACTTGTGGATAATTTCTATTCAAACTGTAACAACCACCCAAAGTAGGTTCTCTACAGCCCTCCCTGGAGATGTTAACTGTCAGTAAGCATTCTTCCTACCTTACCTTGTGGGACTTTTTGTTTTAAAAGTGACTTTAAGTACACACTATGTATTTGGCACACAGACATATGCATACAAAGTCAGACAAAGTTAGGGATCATCCTCTGGAGATCTTAGCATCTTCACCTCTTCATAGTAATATTTACAGAGGAAAAACTACAAATGTGAGATGCTGAGATGATCATCAGTGAGCCTAGAGGTGAAGAAAAAAGAAGATATCAACTGTGGATAAATTTTGAAGCTATTGGTTGTCCAGACAGTAGATGAAAAGTGTATCTGTGAACTATAAGGATGAGTATAAAGATAGAAATTAGTGTCAGAAATGTATATGCCCCTACTGTCATATTATGGAATTCATCATATTCTGACTTTCATTGTGATTATCTGAGTGTGTATTTTTCATGTCTAGCTCTAAACCATACAGCCCTTAGTATAGCAGTCAGTTGTGTTCATACTTCTGGTTCCTTACAACCTCAATACAATTTATTAAAAAGCTAAGATTGAAAGTAGCATGTGTCAAAAAGTTCTAGACATCTCTGCATGACCCAGTAGTTGGTTGTAGACCTGACATAATGGTTTAAAGTCAGTGACCACAGGGAATGCTCCCTACACCCATGTCTGTCATATATACCAGAATCAGCTGAGAACCAAGACCCAAGATTTCAGCTTTTCTGGTAATTATCTTCTCTGATAGAGATGATATGAGACTGCTGACTCTAAGTCAGCTCTCCACCTTGGTCTTTTTTTTTCCCCAGTTGTACACTATATTGGAGTCAAGTTCTCAGGGGGAAAGATGTTCAAAGTTTTAGAATTAGGTCACTGCCTAGCACCATCATTAGATAGGAATGAGTGAGACTTCACTAGGGATTCATAGAGAGCTGATCCCTAAATTGAAATAAGACTGCAAGCTGTTTCTCCTAAGGGACAGGGCATCGAAGCTGGACAGGCTGAGTCTCCGAGGGTGCCACAGGGACATACAGACAGCATTTCTCATGAAAATATGATGTAAGTTATCCTGCCTCACAGCTAGTAACCTTCTATTAGTGGGTGAAATATATTTATATAAATTATAAGTATGATAAAATCATTTACACTTACATGTATTTCCATTGAGCTAGTATGCTGTAGTATATGGAGTCTGTTCTGCAGGTTACTACTTTGAACAGCAATGAAGCATCACTAAAAATCAGTCACAATTTCTAAGCTACAATGAACCACTTACATGACAAGATTACAGACATGTGCTTTGGAAAGCATGCACTCAGGTATATGTTTTTGCATAAAGTCATCAAAGGTTAGGGTTATTCATTTTTACTGCTTAAGTAATTACTTATCATATCTCCTAACCCCTTACTTGAAAGAAATCAAAATTCAGGTGAAAAACTAAAAGCATACCAAGGACCAACAAATATACACCAGCCTCATTACTGTTAGGTTACAGAAATCTCAACAGAATCCATGTCCTAATTTTATCAAGTGGATCAGAAATCTTGTTTTAAGCGAAGCGGATAAGATCCACCTGTGTGGCTCTCATAAACATAAACCATATGTGGAAAAAATCACATGCTGCCATAGAATCCATAAGTGAAATCAAGAATTTCCTTCAAAGTCTCCAACACTTAATAAAATAATAGGTAAGCCTTGGGAACAGGTGTTTCCCCAAACACAGAGACTAGCACTGAGTGCGCACTGGTTTTGTTCTATTTTTAGCTTGTCTATTTTAGAGTCTCAGTCATAGACAGTAACTGTTCATGATCATTTGTGATGTTATTATTCCTAGGTATTGCCTTCTGTTCAAAATTTGTGACTTCTTGGGACTCTTCCTTTCAGCTTCTTTCTGTCCCTATCTGCCCTCCTCTGTGCCTCTGTTGAGATGCAATTCTAAAGCAGAAAATGTCTCCAATTGGCATATGGGAAAGAGGGATACACTTAGTTATACATAGTGAAATTTTGTAAGACATAATGTGATATGAGTTGTACAGTTGCCTAGCTAGATATCCATTGGCGGTATAAATGAGATTCTGCAGTAAGATATTCATAAATAATCTATGAAATGAAATCTTGAATATTGAAAGATTCTGATGATTTGCATGTGCTTTATAAATATATCAAATATTATGATTCAAGAAATTGGAATGAGGTTTTAGTAATATGTCTTATTCAGCTTTTGCTCTTCATCCAAATTCTTTATCAAGCTTCTACTGACATCTTCTTAAGCAAGAGCACTGAGGTGCAGGCTTGTGATTTCTCCTTGCCTGAATTAGTATTTGGTTGGGTCTCAAAACCTGATCTTTATAAAATCTGTCTTGACGTATCATTATCATGAAAATGGTTAAGAGAGCACATCCCTGTCCACTTTGCCAATCACAGATTTTTAAATAGGGTCCAAGTGTGAAATCTCATTATTGCTTTGTGTGGCAAGAAAGAAGAAAGAGGAAGTGTAGGAGTGAGAAAATATGTCAGTAAGCATAGCCACTGCAAGTGCTTGACTGGAGTTTTGATTGGTAATCAAGCTTCAGCCATTTTATCCTATGGGCTGTTTTTATAACATGAATAGCAACAAACAAACAAACAAAATGGGTTGCTTGAAACATGAGTCATTCTGCCCCCCCAGAAAAAAAGAAAAAATAAAGGCTACTTTATTTTAACTAAGGCTTGCTATTGTTGGTATATAAAGCACTGGTTCCATTTTTAGTGAAAAATGCGGTCATAAGTTCTTGGGAGTTTATGGAAGACTCAGAAATTGGAGGCTCAAAGGAATCCTGTTTCCTTTCTTAGCTTTTAGCCATACTTGTGTGTTGGAAGAAGTCATTTGTTCCCATGAATCTAAACTTTCTAAGTAACAATGGCAATGTCAGTTAACCTATATCAGATTATTAATAAGCGGCATAAATTAAGTTGTAAGCTGGTTGTATCATTTCATTTAATTTTCAAGGTAGTTCTGTGAGGTTGGTCTCTGCTTTGTAGGAGTTGAGCCTTACCATCATCTAAGGCTCTTGTAATGTGGGGCTAAGACTCCAAAAGAGTGGCTACCTGCTGAGTAGTGGGTATTCTTAGTGCTGTGGTGCTGCCACAGGTCACAGGCCACCTAGCTACTGAAGTTGTTATCCATCATGATTTGGGGATAGTGAGGCCTATACACAATTATATTGTTACTTTCTTCGATATGGGCAGGACAGGGATGTTTGATCATTTGATTTTAAAGCATGTTTTCTCCACTAGCCTCCTAGAGTCACCAAATAACCACATTCTTCTAGGAAGGAATTTAATTCATATTTGACTGAAACAAGAGCACCAAGGCTTGACTTTCCTTGTTGCTATAAAACAAAATATATATGACTTCAACATTCCTAAAACAGTTGATTTTTTTCAATTGATTCTGAGATGTAAAGGAGAATCAGATCTCTGAGAGCTATCTATCATCAACAGCCCAGTGAAGAGCACTGAGTAATATCTGAGGTGGAGGCTTTTCCCTGCAAGGAATCTAACCTCTGTAAGAGAAATGTGGGATTCTAAGACAATCCACAAAGTTCTGCTAATTCACTATACTTTAGATATTTCAGATTTTTGACACTGCTAACTTGTTCAATTTTGCTTAAGGAAATAAATAGATACTACATATGTCAAGGCCTAGACTCTATTGGGTGGTGGTGTTCAAGACATTGGACTATAGATAAACCAGGTTTCAGTTGTTGGGTTTGGGGTGGAAGCCAAAAAACTCCCTTCAGTTATGGAAGCTTAAAAATGAAAGCTTTATTTTCAGAGTGCTCAGGGAGGTGACTAGATTATACAATGTTTTTAAAGGATGGAAACACAAAGCAAGGGGGAGCAAGGTGTACTGTTGCATTAACTAATCATATATTGACACAAGGAGTTAAACAAGGAAGTTAACTTTGGAGAATGGGCCTTATCTGGGTCTCTTGGCTTCAAGGTCCTTGAGTCAACTTTTATAGTCAGGTCCCCTCCTGGACTCTGTCTGACCTGGAATTTAGAGTGATCAAGGAACAAAGGAGTGGGCAAACAACTCACAGTCAATTGAACCAGAACACCAGGAATTCAGAATGACAAGGCACCAAAGGGGTAGGTAATCTCACATAGTCAATTAAGTCAAGACAGGCAGCACATTTAAGTCTTGTGTGCCCAGCTCAGGTTGCTTCAAGTCTGTCTGGGCCTGTGCTCTGAGCAGACCTTGGGCTCAAACTCCACAGCCAGTCCCACAACACCCAGAGGAAGCACCACTCTCAGGCACTTAACGAGCCCAGGATCAGAGGTGAGGGGGCCACATCTGTCACAACACGGTGAGTGACTGGGACCAGAAGGACCCAGGCATACAAGAACTTCGCCAGCCCAGTGACATGGGTTCTTTCAGGTCTATCTGGACAGGTGCCCTGAACAGACCTTGGGCACAAACTCTGCAGCCTGTCCCACAACATCCAGAGGAAGCTCTACTCCCAGGTGACCTAACAAGCCCAGGATCATAGGATCCCAGAATCACAGGATCACAGAGACAGCTTGACTCTGAGGAGTTCTGACACAACCAGGATCACAGGAAGGACAGGCTCCACTCAGATTTAGCAAGGGCAGGTAGCACTAGAGATAACCAGATAGCAGGGGGTAAGCATAAGAAAATAAACAACATAAGCCAAGGTTACTTGGCATCATTAGAACCCAATTCTACCACCATAGCAAGTCCTATACATACCATCACACCAGACAAGCAATATTCAGATCTAAAATCACTTCTCATGATGATGATACAGGACTTTAAAAAAAGACATAAATGCCTCCCTCAAAGAAATACAAGAGAGCACAGGTAAACAGCTAGAAGTGCTTAAAGAGGAAACACAAAAATCCCTTAAAGAACTATAGGAAAACACAACCAAACAGGTGAAGGAAATGAGCAAAACCATCCAGAATCTAAAAATGGAAATAGAAATAATAAAGAAATCAGAAAGAGAGACAACCCTGGAGATAGAAAACCTAGGAAAGAAATCAGGAGTCATAGATACAAGCATCACCAACAGAATACAAGAAATAGAAGAGAGAATCTCAGGGACAGAAGACACCATAGAAAACATTGACACAACAGTCAAAGAAAATGCAAAAAGCAAAAACTTTCTAACCCAAAACTTCCAGGAAATCCAGGACACAATGAGAAGACCAAACCTAAGGATAATAGGTATAGAAGAGAGTGAAGACTCCCAAGGTAATGAGCCAGTAAATATCTTCAACAAAATTATAGAAGAAAACTTCCATAACCTAAAGAAAGAGATGCCCATGAACACACAAGAAGCCTACAGAATTCCAAATAGACTGGATTAGAAAAGAAATTCCTCCCACCACATAGTAATCAAAACACTAAATGCACTAAACAAAGAAAGAATTTTAAAACCACTAAAGGAAAAAAATCAAGTAACATATAAAGGCATGCCTATCAGAATTACACCAGACTTCTCACCAGAGACTATGAAAGCTAGAAGATCCTTGGCAGATGTCATACAGACCCTAAGAGAACATAAATGCCAGCCCAGGCTACTATACCCAGCAAAACTCTCAATTACCATAGATGGAGAGAACAAGATATTCCATGACAAAACAAAATTTACACAATATCTTTCTACAAGTCAAGCCCTACAAAGGATAACAGATGGAAAACACCAACATAAGGAGCAAAACTACACCCTAGAAGAAGCAAGAAAGAAATCTTTCAACAAATCCGCACAAACCTAATTCTACCTCTTACAACAAAAATAACAGGAAGTAACAATTACTTTTTTTAGTATCTTAATATGAAAATTAATATTTCCAACATATCCTAATCGATTAAAATCCAAAAATATGAGGAATTAGAAATTTGTTGATTGTCATCCAGTGGTCTCTCTAATTTGGTAATTGGAGAAATAGGTCCAATATTGTACAATCCATATACACTTTCAGCTTATTTGTTCATGACAGTGTCTTGCTGTGTACCACATAATGGTCTTGAAATCTTGCTTCTCTTATCTCTGCCTCTCTATTAGTATTGTTTATTTCATGTTTTTACAGTATACTATGGTTTTCAGAACAGCTTACATATTTCAAAAGTATTTATACATACAAAAGAAAAGTAGACAATTAACTTGAGTGGTGGCTTGTAAGAGAACAACAAATAGTCAGACTGAATGCTTTGCTTGATGTTTGTAACTATTGTATCAAGTTTGAAGAAGAGGACTTTATAAGTTACACTTGCTCTGAGATGAATGCTTTTCAAAATTATCACAGCCAATGAACAAGATTCTTACCCTCATCTAATGTCTGTGACACCCTCCAAGCAGAACCATTGTTCATTGAAACAGTTGGTGAATGACTTTATGGATAGACCATCTTAATACACATACCACTTCTTAAATGAATGTAACCTGTTCTCTGTGGGCTGAGAATAAAGGCACTCACAGAAGTCAAATAGCTTTGACCATAGCAGGAAGTCTGTATCCAAAAATCTTGCCTACAATTCATTCTTTGGTGCAGCAGAACTGTCAACTCTCAGCTTAGATACCATGGAGGTTAAATCCTTTGTTGATATGAGGGTCATTGAAGTATACAGCCTTATTACAATGAAATCCAATGTCTAAAAATTGTTCTTATTTTGGGCTTGTACCACAGTAAGAGCGAAGATTTTAAGCTCTACTAAATACAAAACAGACAAACAAAAAGACTTTATATATTTATGTTCATTTAAAAAATACTAGTAGTGATGTATTATTTTAAAATATGCAGTTAATATAGTTGGAGTTATTTAAAATTTATATTGAGAAAAATGTATGTATTTTCAGTATTGCTGTAGACAAGCATCTACATAAGACTGTTAAATTGATTATTGTTTTATATCAAACACCTTTTATAATACTCATTTTTATTGTTATAATATTTTATAACTTTTAAAGAATACAACAAAAAAAGATACTGTAGGTATTGAAGGGGGGTCTCTGGGAGGAGTTGGGGTACAAAAGGGACACAAGAATGTGGTTTAATTCTATTTACTTAAAGTATGTTTTTAAATGTTAATAAATTCAGGTAAATTGAAATCATCTATCTTTTCTCATCATAATGCAATAAAACTTAATCAATAAAAAAAAACAAAAACAAAAACAAAAAGACTTGTGTGCCCTAGTTTAGAGAGCAGGATAACAGTGTCTTGCCTCTTTTCATTTTTTACTGGATAATAGACAAACAGGGAACATCTGAAGAAGGGTAAGAATTGGGTCCTGGGAGGGCTAAGCTCAGGAAACTACATCTTAAGAGTATGGTTGTCCTTTAGGAATCTTGCTGAAGATCATGTGGTCTTAAAAATGGTGACTTTCCATATTTGCTCTTTGAAATAATTTATATCACTGATTCTTTTGACAGATGCTATGCTGAGATGCTCAGAACACTCATTCATTGGGAATAATTCTTTCCTTTTGCTATCAAGAAACACTGTAAGAACCTTTGTCCAATAGCAATCTAACAGCATTATATCTGCTTAAGTAAATAAAATCTTCTAGTCCCAAATCACCCTTCCTTCCAGGTAAACACAAACTTACCTGCTGTCATATTAGCATCCACTTCTGTTTTTCTATCCCTCAGTAAGACACAACTCTGAAGGACCATTTCAAATCCCAGAGCTATGAATGGGGGTTACAGTGGCTTTCTGAGGCTGTATCACAGCATTATTTTTCTGTGTATCCAACTCTACTTCTTTCCCTGCATTCCACAAAAGAGTACTGGCCTCTATTTCCAAGAATACTCAACCTGTCACACCAATATAACAGAATTTCTTTTGTTCTCTCCTATTTTCCTGCCATTAGAGCATGAGAATGTGTGGGGAAGGTATAGGAAATGATAGGAGCATATACAGACAGCCTATCATTTATCTAGGTAACAGTGTCATTATATACCATGAGTATTGCCATTATATAAGAAAAAAAAACCTAAGTGATTTGTATGGATAGCTCAGTAGTTAGGAGAACTAACCCTGCTCTACCAGTGGCTCAGATTCACTCCCTAGCATCAATTGGGCAGCTCACAACATTTAACTCCAGTCCTAGGAGATCTGACACCATCTTCTGGCCTCTGAGATCATTGCACACATGAGGCACATAGACATACCAGCCAACATTTACACTAGAACAGAATAGAACAGAATAGAACAGAATAGAACAGAATAGAACAGAATAGAACAGAACAGAACAGAACAGAACAGAACAGAACAGAATAGAATAGAATAGAATAGAATAGAATAGAATAGAATAGAATAGAATAGAATAATATGTAACCCCACATACACCACCAAAGAGCTTTTAATTTAAATCTAAGGTGCATCTGACATATATTCATACCAGATGAAACAACATCTCTAACTAAACTTACTGCTTGTGTGAGCAGAGACAACTGGTGAAACAACACTTACACTTCCTCCCGAGTGACTGAGGCCTCCTCCTCCTCCTTCAATTCCCTACATCTACCCCAAGTCTCAACCTGATTCTTGGTCTCCAGAGTTAGGCAGCTAACAACAGACTGGCTGGAAAGTGAGGTGTCACTTTGGGCTCTAGCCAAGTATTCTGCAGTCTTGTCTTTCTTAACATTTACTTGGTTCCTCCTCAGGAGCCACACACTAGACAGTCTTGATATCTGTTATTCTAAGCAGGTAAACAGAATGCATCATCTTCCTTTACATGATATGATTCTCAATTATGAAATCCATTGGTTTGACCTTGTTCCTCACCAGCTTGAAGCAGCTGACTTGAGAAAAAAGATGAAATGGCCTTCACAGTTACCGCACCAATTAGGTAGAAGCAGCCTAGAGAGATGGGGCAGGATTCTTCAGAAAGCAGAATATGCCTTGAATCAGAGTCCAATATATGGTCCAGTTTCTCCTAGAACTAGGATCCACATGTCCAGAAATCAAGGGGTAAAGGGCATAGTTTCCCTCTCCATCATCCATATGTCCAGATAGCAAAAATGTTGCTTCCTTTTCCCATGACATTAAGTTCTGCTGGCCTAGAAGTTTTGGTTCCAGAGAAGGGAGCATTTCTAGCTGACTCAACACACATTCCATTGAACTGGAAGCACAGGACTCTCCCTCGACACGTGGCCTTCTGATGCCCTTAAGACAACAGACTAAGAAAAGAATAACCATGTCAGGAGGGGTCATGGATTCAAGTGACCAAAGAGAAACTGGTTGCTTCTTCACAATGGAGGTGAGGAAGATTATGTCTGCAGTGCCAGGGATCATTTAGAGCATCTCTTGGTGCTACCACTTCCAGTGATTAAAGTCAGAGGAAACTAGAAAACCTTAATCCAGGCAGGATGGTAAAGGGCACAGACCATTCAGGAATGAAGATATGGGTCACTCCTCTAGGAAAAGAACCAAGACCTGGTAAAGTGCTTGCTGAAAGTGGAGGAAACACAAAATGAATAGTAGAGAAAGGTAGTAATAAACATCTGCTAAGGCCATGTGCCCAGTTTTAAGAAATTAGGTTTATAATTAGCATGAGTATTTCTGTCATATTTTGCTTAAAAATGTGTTTGTATATATATTTGTGTTTTATTTCTTTGAATGCTTTATCATGGAGTGCAATGCAACATCAATTAAGAGGATATCAGTGGTTATCAATTTATGTTTGAGATGTTAGCAGGATGTTCCTCAAGGGAATTTGTCACCTATTCTAAATTCATGATGCTTTTATAATTGTACAAAGGGATAGTTGTCTCCTGTTAGGTACAATGAGGACCTGTTATTATTTTCATTCAGAAATTAGGCAAAACAAAAGGAGCTATCATTGTATGGCAAGTTGACATGGAGTAGACTTGTGATGGATAATATTGGTTGTCAACTTTACTACATCTGGAATTAATTAAAACCAAGCAAGGAGTCCATCTGTGAGGAAGTTTTGTTTTATTAAATCATTCAAACTAGACAGACCCACTTCTAATCCATCTCTTTGAAGTGGGAAGATCCACCTTTAATGTGGGCCACATCTTCTTATGGCAGCTTGTATAAAGGACATGGAAGAAAGAAGCTTTCTGTGTTTGCCTGCTTGCTCTCACTCTCCCTAGCCAGTTCATTTCTTCACTGTTGTTAGAAATTTTCAGGATTCTGGTGTATACTGAAGATCAGATGAGACATTCAGACCCATGGACTGAACATCTACTGGATTCTTGGACCTTCCATTGGTAAATTGCATTGTTGGGTTAGCTAGACCACAATCTCAAAGCCATTCTAATACATTCCCTTTCTATTTATGTACAAATTTATTCTATCAGTTATGCTCCTCAAGAATACCCTGATTAATACAAGTACATTTTTACAATCGCTAGCTTCTGCTCTTGTTGCTAAGCTGGAATAAAACCTTCGTTATTTTCTGCAAATAAACCAGAGGGTTTCAGCTCAGCTATATCTCAATAATTATGCCATAGTACACAGTGGGATCCTATGAAAGACTGAAGCAGGAGTGACAGAGATTCTGCATAGTAAAGCAGAAAAGGGTTTGTACATCCTGGAAATCTTTGAAACAGAGAGAAGATAGAGCTAATTAATATTCAGCAAATAAAAGTCACAGGGTTTTACAAACAAAAAGTCAGTATATCTGTCCTAAACTCTACCTTTCTGGGGGAATGCACTATTGAGAAATAATTGAAGATGTTTCTAAGAATATTAATAACTGACTTGATTTTCCCAGCATTTTAAGTAGGATGTCGATTAAAATTTCTAAGTATAAGGAAATTCAGATAAAGCCATTTTCTTATTTCAATCAGGTCAATTCTATTTGAGGGGAAGAAACATTGCAAAAAAGTTGACCGGTGTCTGCCATTTACTCTGCCCAGCAATAGCTTCAGAGAGCAGAGTACAGAAGAAGAATTACGAGTCACTAGTCCAGCTACGTGGGTTCAGATCCAGTAGGCCAAGGCAAGGATTGCAACTCTATGTTCCCACAAGTCCTAGGAGCTACTTGATGCTGCTATTCTGAGGTCCGAACTGAGAAATCACACTTCAACAGGAGACAGTCCTTTTTCAGAGTAGGTAAGTAGAGGGCAGAGCATGAGGCAAGGGTGATAGACAATTCATTTTCAGTAAAAACCCCTGACAAGAAAAAAAAAAAAGAGTTGAGTGGGTGGCAGAAGAGCTCCCTCCCCCCAAGCCCCATGGTTAATAAATCCTTTCTTGAGATAGTGTTAATCTTACCAGTGTGTGGGGCCAGATGCATGGCAGTCTCTCTCTCTCCATAAACAAGACAGAAAAGCAGCCAGCTGCCGTGGGCCCTTTCACAAAGTGGTTTTGTACGTTCTATTTAGATTTTGTAATAAAAGGAATAATAGGAAAATGTGATTTCTCCCCAGAGAAGGTGCAATGTAGGGGCAAAGACAAACACACAAGAGTAGACAACAAATAAAAGAGACTGGCTGAGCCAAATAACAAAAAATCAGAAGAAAGCAACCCTTTCTCCTTGGCCGTTCTCCTGCTACAAATTGAAATGGGGGAGCCTTATGCTAACAATAAATGCTACGGAGTCATTTAGCTGCTTTGCAAAGTTCTTTAAGTTTTAATAACAGGAGCAGGAGCCCTTTGTAAAATATGAATTTCATCTCGCCCATGTGCCTTTAAGGGAGCATAACTTATTTATACTTCTCTCTCTTTCTCTAATTTACTGACTCCTTCCATCTCGGGCACTCTCTCTTTCAACTGGAACAATGGGGTTTAAAGATGGATGTGTAGAAACAGCCACATCACATCTTCAGTTCTCCCTGTGACTCCTCATTATAAGGTTATTTCCTTGTGTTTCGAAACAGAAATGCTGCCTTTGATGCTACTGTTAAATTTTCTTTTCTTCTCTCCTTCCTAAAGAAAGAGCCCCCTACTTATTACTTTGCCTTGTCACCTTGGCACTGCATGGTAAATAGCATTCTAAATAAATATTTCCTAACATGCCTTCAAATACAGCTCTCCTTTTTGAGTGCAAATAGGATAATTGGACTGAGAAGAAGAAAGCCGCATCGAACATACTGTTTTAAGGGAAGAAGAGGGTGAATTTTCCTGGGCTCTTCTCAGTGAAGGGCTCATCAGCAATTTCCAAGCGAGCCTCATGAATCCATGAGCACCATTTTAGTGACTGCGCTGCTGCCTGTGTTTGAATCTCAGCAGGAGCAAAGACTGGGGTTACTCTTCTGACTTAAAAAAAAATCGAGGTTTTTTTTGCTTTTGTTTTTGTTTTTCCAAGAAGCATCCTTCGTGGTTGTTTTTGTATCCTTTTCAACTCTTGACCTTTTCTCATTGGTCTCTTTCACCGGAGATGGAGATAGCTCTTCTTCAATGTTCCTTTACTCTCCCTTTCTGTCGTCTCCCTCCTTCCTCTGCCTTGGTTCCTTTCCTGGTCTGCTCCTCCATCCCTATCTGTTCCCTATCTGTTTCTCTCTTGGGTTTACACTGACATATGGATCTGCTCCACTTGCTACAAGGGAGCTGCTTTTGGCCTTCTGACAACACAAGGTGCCACCATCCTGACAGGCAGCGAAAGGCAGGCAGGCGGGCACATGTTAATGGAGAGGAGACAGAGGAGCAAGGGAGCTAGAGCTTGCCAGTTTCAGGCATAAGTTACCTAATTAAAAGCCTGAGTCTCTTAGCTGTGGTTGTCACTTCCCTGAGCACAGCTGTGCCTTTGCTGTCCCCACTCCTAAACAGCACCTGTCTGGGCTTCTTTCAGCATGAGACTAGTCTTTTCAGCTGACAGGTAACAGACAAAAGAGGGGGGGAAATGAAAGAAGAAGCAGGAAGCTGGAAATAGTAAAAGAAGTATTTGCATGTCCTATGGAACAACAGCCAGAAGACAAGCTATGAACTGCATACCTGGCCTCTGGGGAATGACCCAGTGGTACTCAGCCGTAGCACTGACCCTTTCAATGAAGCAGTAAGATACAGTCTGTATCCTCCTGATCCTTAGCAATATTTAAGGAAATAAATACACAAACACCCTTGCCTACAAAAGCACATAGTCCTAACTGTATTCCACTCCCCTGTCTGGCTCACGGAACCCTCAGCCATTATTCGATTTACTCTCCCTCAAGCCTGGGTACCTGCTGTTTGTTCTCCACTTCATCCCCTTCCAGTTCTTTAAATCCAACTTTCTTCCCCTGCACATCTTCCAAAACACCCTGTTTTCTCAGGCTCATCCTATTATTCACCCAGGAAGCCTATGAGTCCAAAGAAATATATCTGTTCCAGATAAGTCAGGATGTTCGCTGACCCCAGTGCTCTTTATCACTGAGATATTGGTACAGCCCCCTTTAAATTTACATTTATTTACTCATGTGTGCAGGCACATGTGTGTATGTGTATATATATATATATATATATATATATATATATATATATATATATATGTGTGTGTGTGTGTGTGTGTGTGTGTGTGTGTGTGTGTGTGTGTGTGTGTGTGATACACTATGGGTGTTTAGGAAAGCTAGAAGAAGCCATTGGATTCCTTGGAGATTGAATTAGAGAAGGTTGTGTGCTGCCCATTGTGAATGCCCATTCCCATTCTGGGAACCAAACTCTGATCCACTTGGAAGAGCAGCAGGAGCTCTTAACATCCAGTTTATCTCTTAACCCCCAAGAGCTCAACTTTATTATGCTTTAGTTAACAAACCATAGAGTGAATCTTTAAAGCTAGGCTAATAGTTTAGTTAGTAAAGCATTTGCCTTGTGACCATGAGGGTTCTATTCTCAGAACCAAAGTAAAACCCCAAGGTCATATCTACTGGTTTAGAAAAATGACAGTTGAAAGTTCTTCTCTTGGGTCTATGACATCCTCTGCCATGGTACATGGTAAGATTTACAGCATCAAACATGAACCCCCTCCTGATGACCAGGCTTTAAGTCAAATTAGATAGCTATGGGCAACCTTCTAGAGAAAAGAAGCACTAATGTGTCACCATGGATGTCTTGGCAGTCCATTCATTTTTGTGCTTCATAATGTCTTATAGCCTGGCAGGAGTACTGACTGCTTTTCTCCCTTTTCAGTTTGGAGCACTTTCTGTACCTGGACTTTGGACTACTTTATGGGTTCCATTTTATAGCACCCTTCTCCATCCCTATTGCACAATTTCAATAAATCAACACTAGGTAGAAGAGAAAGAAGATTCGAGAGTAAGGGAGGAAACAAATCCTTCAACTACTTCCTGCTTATTAGGGGTAGTCAAATTCCTTGAGACATGTTTGATCTTTGCCATCAGGATATTTAATTTCTCCTTTTCTTTTCCTTGTGACTTGACAGACCACACTCAACACTAACCAACAGCATTCAAACACTGACCAGCCAACAACTACCACCAGCAGCATCAGTAAGAGGAGGAGGAGGAGGAGGAGGAAGGGAGGAGGAGGAGGAGGAGGAG
>JADRCD010144927.1:1305-22647 GCA_019843815.1 Montemys delectorum
TCTCTCTCTCTCTCTCTCTCTCTCTCTCTCTCTCTCTCTCTCTCTCTTTTGTTTACCTCTAAGGTCTTACTATTTTTTTGTCGGTTCATCTAAAGGCTTTCTGAAATAGAGTAGCAGAGTTTAAGATGTTCTAGAACAGTTGGGCCAAAAAACTCTTTCACAGGGGTCACATATCAGATATCCTGCATATCAGACATTTACTTCATGCTTCACAACAGTAGTAAAATTACAGTTATGAAGTAGCAACAAAAATAATTTTATGATTGGAGTCACCACAACATGATGAACTGTATTAAAGAGTCACAGCATTGGGAAGGTTGAACCACTGCTCTAGGGGCTTAATAAGAGGCAGCTAGGCTGGCTTTTCTGCACTGTATTATAGTTTTAAATGCTGGCTTGTAGAATCAGACTCCTGTGTATTAAGATTCAATGTTCTGACTTCCCGACTGTTTCCCTGAATAAATGGTCTATCTTGGTTTTCTTATCTATAAAAGAGGAGTAATCATACCTACCTTGCAGGACCATTGTTAAGAATCTGTAACAATATCAACATGCATTTCTTACTGCAGAGGCTGGGTGACCTCAGTGTGAACTTTGTCACTATCAGTATTTCTCAGTAACCTTTGCATGTTTCAGAAACATTTATCCCCCCTACCCCACTCATCAAACTTAAATTGCTGTTCTTACAGATCAGCCAAATGGCAGATGACACGGTGGCAGATCTTGACCGGCATCTGGCAGCAAAGACCAAAGAACTCCTTGGATGAAAGTCGGCAGTCACAGCAGAACACCGGAGTCCCGTGTCTGCTCAGGTCTTGGGTGGCAAGCTTGTGCCTCCAGTGCCCTGACCATCCATCAGAGCCTGACACTGCTGCTTCTTCATGGGCCTCTCAGCCTCCTGTTGGGATGCTCCGATTTATGGAATCTTGTCCTTGTTTCCTTTCACAGCTTTGTTCTGCTCTGAGTCTCCTGGTATGGAAGCCCTCAGAGAATGTCTGCTGTTGGCAGTGACCTTGACTGTGGTATCACCACAGGGCCAGGGCCGCTTTCAGGCTTAGCAGCTCCTCTCCTCAACACAGGAGCCTCCTTTCAAACTCAATTCATACCCTGCCCTTGTGTTAAACTCTTTTGGATTAACGTGGGCCTTCAGTGTGACTACTTATGATCAAGCCTGAATAAATTGGAACTAACAACCACAGAAGAAAGATGGCGTGGTTTGGATGGAAGAACCCTGGAACTTCCAGTTTATAAAGCAACCGAGAGCAGTGCTTCTGCCTTTGGGTTGTAGTCCCACATGCTGTTCCATGTGGATCGAGCTTCCTTCCGTTCCTAACGACTAGCCCTGTTTACTGTGGCATCAGTTGCTCCCTCTGGGCAGTCTCTCTGCCTCCAGAGCTAGCCCCATTTTTGGCTGGGCTCCTCTTATTTAAACCTCTGTTTTTCTTTTCTGTTAGTCTATATCTTGAGAAAAATTACCAGAGAGAATGACAGAGTAATGCTTGAAGTTGTCTGTGTATTTATGTTGTGAAAATTGGTAGCTGCTCACCAAATGCTTTTCTTCTCTGTCATTCCACTCTTGTCTGTGTCAACATTTATTTGGTAATGAGCTACTGTTTCTCCAGGGCCTGTCTTTCTGATAGACAGGTCCTTTGTTGTAGCCCATCTTTTTTTCTCACTGTTGTATGCCATGCTGTAGCTTTTGTGTAGAGGTCAGGTCAGACAGCTCTCAGGATTTGGCTCCTGCACCATGAGGGGTCATGGGATGGAACTCAGATTCTTGACTTTGCACCAAATACCTTGACCTGCCGAGTCAGCTCCCTTGCTGTACTGTGGCTCTCCATGCCAGGTTAGTTGTTTCCCTTTCTCCTGCAGTCATTCATTCACTCAATTATAATAAAACTATTTTTAGGCATTATTTGTAATCACAAACAAGACAGATGCATACCATCTGCACTTAGAAATACGGAAGCAAGCATGACAGTGTTAGGTACGGAACCCTCCAGACAGTGGAGTGGGAAAGTGGTGGGACATTTTATTTTCCTTTCTTTTTCTGATAACAAAGTCTCTCTCTACATAGCTCTAACTGTTCTGGAGCTCACTCTATAGACCAGGCTGGCCTTGAACTCAATCCTTCTGTCTCTGTCTCTCAGGTACTTGCTTTAAAGGCGTGGGCAGCTAAACCCAGCTAAGGAGCATTTCCATTGTTCATTATCAGCCTCATTTTACAAGATGTAAAGTTTCTTTCTTTTTTCTTTTTTTGGTTTTTCGAGACAGGGTTTCTCTGTGTAGCCCTGGCTGTCCTGGAATTCACTCCGTAGACCAGGCTGGCCTCAAACTCAGAAATCCGCCTGCCTCTGCCTCCCAGGTGCTGGGATTAAAGGTGTGCACCACCACTGCCTGGCCTAGATATAAAGTTTTTTAAGTGAGTCACACAGCTAGCAGGTAGCAAAGCAGAGAGAAAAGTTGCAGGCTTGATTCCAGAGTCTGTTCTTTACACTGAGGTCAGAGGTGAAATGACCATTTCCCCACATACCAAGCGGTTCTCCAGTGCATACCAACCAGGTGTTCTGTACTGAGTCAATTCTGAGACATAACTACCCATAGAGTCTGGGGTTCTTCACTCCACCCTGAAAAATGCCCTATTTCTGACAACAATCGAAAGTCTGGACCACACAAACCTAGTTCCCAGCCTCCACAATCCTTTGATATGCTTAATTAGCCAGGATGCTGCTCAGGGCTTGGGAGGCAGGGTTCCTGGCTTTTTATAAAGCATGTCTGAAGGGTGCAGATGAGCAAGATTCAGGGGGTTGGGAGTCAGGGGTCGGGTTGGGGGTCTGCTCCAAAGCACCCTGGGTGGCCGGATTCCCAGCACTGCCAGATTGCCTAACCTGAGGAAGTCACTGCCACCTGCTTGTCTTGTCAGGACCTAGTGAGCACCAGCTGTTTATCGGTGCCCTATTACGTGCTAGAACACAAAGGCTACTACTGAGTTGTAACCTCTGGCTTTGAGCAGTGCCACTATGTTGAACTGAATTGCCTACACAGTGCCTCAAGCAGGAATGTCTGTTCCAGTTCTAGGTGGTGAGGCATGTACGTGTGCTAGCTAATAAGCCTCCTGCTGCTGCCTCTGCCCACACTGGTGGGACCTGCTGTGAAATAGCCAGTGGGAATTCAGGATTAGGATTACGCCAACGATGAAAGGAACTAACATACCCTTCTGCCCCACTTACTCTCAAAGCCAGAGAGAAATGGGAAGTTAGACTGTCAGGAGAGCAGCATGAGCCACGGAGCAGAGGCTTTGCCAGGGTTCAGTTCTGTGAGTGACCAGAATTCTTGTAAATGTGCTGCTCAAAGATGCAGGATTTTTTAATAAACAGAGGAAATGATAAATTATGTTGTAACTCCACTCCAAAGGCATTTGGTTCTTAACAGCCAAATCCTCTGTAGTCTTTAAATAAACAAAACTTATTTGGTGAACAGCCGGGGGTGAGGAGGGATGAAAGATTTTCAGTACTTGGGTTCCACATGTCAACAATTTCTCTCCTGTGTGTATGTTGGCCAAAGCCATATATCATGATAAATGAATAAAGGAAAGCCCCGAGCCCAGGGCAGTGAGACAGCTCAGCAAATGGTTTTCAGCTGATTGCTCTATTTCAGTCGATATTTATCAAAGAGGCTCTGCTGCCCTGTGTGGATGGATGTATTGGTGGCAAGGACCAGAAGGCGACTACCTGATTGGGTGTGCAGAACTAGCGGCTTTCAGGATCGAGTAACTTTGTCCCCTTCTCCCCTAACAGTCTTAAGAAGAGCTGGCTAGGCATCGAAGTTCTTAAACTAGTAGAATTAACTACCTCCTCTATTCAGTTCAGTGGCTCTCAAAGTCCCATGAAAAATGCAGTTTTAGCCTGTTTAAAAATCTTTCTTTTGGTATATATGTAAGCGCTTGAGCACAAAAAGAAATTTAAAAATTTTTAAATGAACTTTCTCAGGACTGGGGAGTTGGTGTGGCTGCTGAGAGCGCTGGTGTGCACACTTGGACCATGATTTACTCCTCAACACCCACATACAAAGCCAGACATAGAGCCCCAACACTGGGCAGGCTGAGAGAGACACATCCCAGGACTCACATGTTTCCTCACTCCGCTGGAGCCCAAAGAATGAGTGTTCAGGTTCACTGAGAGAGCCTGTCTCAAGAGAATAACATAAGTAGTAGCAAGATGATACCTGACATCCTGCTCTGACTCCTGTGCTCATTTGCCTGCATGCACCCGTACACTCACATGTGCTCCCCAATACACACAGGCACCTGTGCACTCACACGTACCCCAACACAAATGCACCCGTACACTCATATGTACCTGCCAACACACAAATGCACCTGTGCACTCACATGTACCCCTACACACAAATGCATCTGTGCTCTCACATGTGCCCCCAACACACAAATGCACCTGTGCACTCACATGTGTCCCCAACACACAAATGCACCTGTGCACTCACATGTGTCCCCAACACATGCACCTATGCACTCACACATGCCTCCCTACACACAAACGCACCTGCGCACTCACATGTGTCCCCCAACACACAAATGCACCTGCGCACTCACATGTGTCCCCCTACACACATAAATGCACCTGCGCACTCACATGTACCCCCAACACACAAATGCTCCTGTTACTCACATGTGCCCTCCTACACACAAATGCACTTGTGTGCTCACATGTGTCCCCCTCCACATATAAATACACCTGTGCACTCACATGTGCCCCCAACACACAAATGCACCCGTACACTCACATGTGCCCCCAACACACAAATGCACCCGTACACTCACATGTGCCCCCAACACACAAATGCACCCGTACACTCACGTGTCCCCCAACACACAAATGCACCTGTGCTCTCACATGTACCCCCAACACACAAATGCACCTGTGCTCTCACATGTGCCCCCAACACACAAATGCACCTGTGCACTCACATGTACCCCAACACACAAATGTACCTGTGCACTCACATGTACCCCCAACACACAAATGTACCTGTGCACTCACATGTACCCCCAACACACAAATGCACCCATACACTCACATGTGCCCCCAACACACAAATGTACCTGTGTGCTCACATGTGCCCCCCTACACATAAATGCACTTGTGTGCTCACATGTGTCCCCCTCCACACATAAATACACTGGTACACTCATATGCCCCCCTTCACACACAAATGCACAAAGTCACATGTGTTCTTCTCCCCACAAATATTTAAAATAATTTCTCACAACTCTTCTATGTTAGCCTCATTTAAAATGAACTGTGAATAGAGGAGAGCTACTTGTTCATTTTCTGGTTTATTTTTCTTAACCCTAAAGCTACGTGGCCATCTGTCTACATGTATATATAGACAGCCCCTTCCCCTGCACTATTATTGCTTATAGACTATTTAAACTATGGTATGTTTTAGTAATCCAATGCACTGAAGGATGTTTTTACTTATTTTTTTCTTTTTGATGGTTAAAATATCACCATTTCCCCTGATTTATGACTTTATGGGTGTCAACCTCACACTTGAGAGCAGAGACAAGAAGCTGAGGTCAGCCTGGGCTAATCCCATCTTTTTTAAAAAAAACAAAAAAAGTGGGTGCAGCAGCTCAGCAAGTAAAACCTCTTACTGCCAAGCCTGACCAAGTTGCATCCTAGGCACCTACATGGTGAAAGAAGAGGACTGATTTCCACAGGTTGTCCTCTGACCCCCGTATGAGTGCCTTAATACACATACTCACACAGAAAATAAGTACTTGTTAACTTTTTATTAAAAAACAAAACAAAACCAAAGATCCTTATTCTCAAATGATCAGGTTAATTCCACTCTTTGTCCTGCAGCTGCAGACATGTCCAGCTGAATGTCCACTGTAAACTAGGCACCGTGCTAGACCTTAACACACATGGCTCCACTGAAACTCAGTTGACATAGGTGCTGCTATTATCTTTGTTTATGTAACCACACTCACATAGCCTAGCAAGCACTAGAGCCGACCTAGATCTAACTCTGAAGCAGAATCATACACTGTGTGCTTCACTGATAGTTATTCCAAATGCATGTGATGCTCTCATAGGTGCGAACAAGAATGGAAGAGAAGCCCGTTGCTGAATAAAACAGCAAGCCATTTCTGATGGAAGACCTGGCCCCTGTAAACACCCAAGGAGACAATAGGATCACACAAATCCACACCTCACATGCTGGCAACTTCTCTAGAACCTGTCAGAGAACACAGGGCGAGCAAAATGACAAGCATGTCGTCACTAGGGGTATAGTAGCAATGGCAGCAGCAGGCGCCAGGTCTGCCATGTGCCATTTGGTCTGCAGAGTATGCCTTCGCCTTTCCCCCTTGGGAGGCATCAAGCCCACCTGTGCTGATGCTGTTAGGAAAGAGACTTGCCATGATGGCCTACGCTCCTGAAGCTGCTGCTGCTGCCTTCTCTGTGAGCTCAGCTTCCATGATGCACAGCCAAGGAGCAATTTCCATGCTGAGGGCAACATTTATATGCACCCAGGAAATACAGCTTAGAAATGATGTTCTTAAGCTGGGGGGTGGTGGCACGTGCCTTCAGATCCCTCAGTTAAAGGCCAACCTGGTCTACAAAGCAAGTTCTAGGACTGCCAGGGCTACATAGAGAAACACTGGCTCAGAAGAAAAAAAAAAGAAAGAAAGAAAGAAAGAAAGAAAGAAAGAAAGAAAGAAAGAAAAGAAAAGAAAAGGCGGGAAGGAGGAAGGGAGGGAGGGGCTGGAGAGATGGCTCAGTGGTTAAAAGCAGTGGCTGTTGTTCTTCCAGAGGACCCAAGTTCAGTTTCCCAGCACCCACATGGCAGCTCACAACTGTCTGTAATCCAGCTCCAGGTGATACAACACCCTCATAGAGGGAAAACACCAATGCACATAAAACAAAAATGGAGGAGGAGGGGGAGGAAGAGGAGGAAGTGGTTGGGCTTGAGCACTGTCCAGCAGATCTCCAAGACTCTTCACCTCAAGAAACTGAAACCTATACCTATCAAACAAGCACTGCTCTGTCCCCACTTCCCAGACCCTGGGCCAGTATTGTCTCTTCTCTTTCTAGGATCCTCCTGTGGAGACTTACACAAAACCTGCACGTGACAGGTTTCTTTGACTTAGGCTAGGTCTTTAATATCCATGTTACAGAATTTTTCTTTTTCAATGATAAAGAGTATTTATCCATTCATGAGTTATATCTGGGTATTTACAAAGCTCCTTGCAATCATTTTACATTGAGAATGCTGATGTAGTTAGAGACCTCACTTGCTCTATAATATTGACACTAAGGCTGAGAACAGTTGTTTCTGCTCAGAGGGAGGAGGGTGTTGATGGGATGAGCAAATAGCGATGACCTTGGTCTCTCGTTCCATTCCAGTCCACTTCAATCCTTCCTGTGCTTAGAGTAAAATAAACCTGGAGCGAGGGTTCCCACACTTCCCTGGATCCACCCTCACCACACTCTCTTCCCTCTCCCTCATCCTCTCCCTTCCTCCCTCTCTTTCTCTTCTCCCCTCTTCCTCTCCCTTCCTCTCCCCTTCTCTCCCCCTCTCCCCCTCTCTCCTTCTCTCCTCCTTCCCCTCTCCCCCTCTCCCTCCCTCTCCTACCCTCTACCCCCCTTCTTTAAGAAAGGGTTTCTCTATGTAGCCCTGGCTGTTCTGGAACTTGCTCTGGAGACCAGGATAGCCACAAATTCACAGAGATCCACTTGCCTCCACCTCCAAAGTTCTGGTGTGAACTACCACTGCCCAGCTGCCCCATCCCGCACTTCCCAGTGAATTAGACAGACTCTTTAGTCTTGTGTCCATTGGCTTCCTGCTTCAGTATCTCTTCAGGAAGTGACTCTCACAACCACCCTGGGGCCTTGTTTCCCTTCCTCAGATGGCAGGCAGCTTTCTCCCACTTCCCAGGCTTTCCTTCTGCCATGTTCCTGCCTTAATACCTGCCCCCAACCAATGGGCATAACTAGCCTAGCCTTCATGGCTCTCTGTTCCATGTTCCTCTCGGCACAGTGCATCTGCCCATTCATCTCGTTCCCTCTGCTTTCTAGACTTGCATTTTCCTTTTTAACACCCGAGTCTCACACCTTCAGACTCAGCAGACCCTGGTTTCTGTTCGTCCTTACTTAAATGACAGGTACCACTACCCACCCAAGGCCAAACCATATGTCTTGAGCCGTCTTAACCTCTTGCCATTCTCTGTCCAGTAAGTCATCCATCTCCTCTCACTTCTCTCTTCAAAGTGACTTTCTGTTCAAGACAAATCCTTGGGAAGTTCTTACTGGGGCAGGGGTGGCAGATATCCCAGGAGGGCTCCACGGGGGTTCTGAGCACTTGACTCCACCTGTGAGGCAACTAACCCTAGAGGAGCCTCTTACAAGTGTCTTGCAAGAATCTCTGTGTTCTTTGCAGGGTTTATATCTCTGCCCAGCACTGTATTTGGTATCAGGGCTGGAAGAAATATTATGTCCACTTCCAAGGGTCTGCTTAGTCTTGAAGTCAAATGAAATCCCATTTCCTCCAGTCACCTAAAGTCTCTAATAATCTTTTGAACTTGTTCACCCAGAACCACAGTCTGATCAGCTAAGCCTTCATGAGAGATTCTGGGCTACTCTGGAAGGCACTGCATAGTGTCCCCAGGGCACTGTGTAGCGTCCCCAGGACTGGCATTACCATTCTTCGTATGCAGGCTCCTTGTGGCTGGCTTCTGTAGCTAGCAATGCACATTGCTCCTACTGGGAGTGCCCAGGCTAGCTCCTGGGCTTGGGATGCAGCCTGCTACAGTTGTCTTCACCCTAATCCCATGCCCCTGCAGTCCAAGGCACCCTGAGTGAGATTCCAGGCCCCTGTCTAAAGTTTCCCGGTACACTGGCACCTCTCCAAACAGACTCGTTCTCTGTGGTGGGGCTTCCTGATAGCCCACGGGCAGTGATGGTACAGATGTCTTTCCCCCTCTCCAGGCTCTGGTCTCTATGGAAGTAGCTCCCTCACTCCTTCCTTCCAGATAATATTAGTGGCTGACAAGTGCTGGACTTGACTATTTTGGCAACCTAGGGGCTACTTGTTCTTTTGTGGATGAGGATAGACACACAGAGGCCAATTTACTTAGCCAAAGACACAAAGGATGTTGGGAACTCAGGCAGCCTGGTGCCTGACTCCAAGACAGGCCTCCAGAAGTTAACTTAGAGACCTAGAGTGGGGTGCGGGGGGAGCTAGGAGGAGGTGGGAGGGGATGCTGGAAAGGACTCTAGAGTGCTGAGTGGCCCGGGAGAGGTTCTAGGTCCTGGTCCAGTTTGTACTTTGCTTTTCTATGGGTACCAGGGAGAGGACCCTGTTGGGGAGCCCTGTCAGCTTCACCTAAGACAAAATAAGGAAAATAAAGGTGATACAGAAAACAACCTCATAAAATTACATTCATAGACTTTGTCTAAATTTAACCTAAAAATGTCAGTTAAGATGGTGGCATATTCCTGGTTCTTGCTCTTTCTCCTGTCTTTGGTGTTAAACATTCTATTGTGCAATAAGAAGCTGATGTATCTTTAAAGAGAAAAAAAAACTGTTTAAAAAAATGAGGACTTGTGCATTTACTGGTTCTCACCATTTATTTTAAAATCACATTACTTTGTGTGTGCATGCATGGGCATATATGTGGAGGTCAGAGGACAACTTTTAGGAGTCAGCTCTCCCCTACCACGTGGGTTCTGGGGACAGAACTCACGTCATGAGGCTTGGCTGCAGGTGCCTTTGCCTGCAGAGCCATCTCTCTGGCCTTTATTTATTTATTTTTAACTTCTTCTGGTTCCTATTTGTTTGTCTATTTTTACCTCTGCAGATGCCCGAATCTCAGAGTCTGGGAGCTATAGGACCTCACGCCCACTCCTGGTGCTGATGTCTCCGAGGCTGACATCCAAGAGAAGCTGGAGCTGTAACTAGGGAGAAAAGGCGCTAATGGAGGCGGTTTGACCCGTGTTTTGTGTCAGGGACCCCTGGGTGAATGTGCAGTGGTGGTGAGGCCAGGGTTGGAAACAGGATAATAGTCAATCAAGAGGGCTTAGAGTGGAGCAAGGGAGGAAAGGGAGGAGGAGGTGTAGGGAGGCTCGTCAGAGAGAGGACAGAGATAGAGAAGACAGGGTTGCACGGAAAGGGGACAGAGACAAACATGGAGATCTGAGGCATATGCCACACACTTGCAAGCACATGTATTTCCAGGCAGAGACAGACAGCAAGAGGGGAGACAATACAGAATGTGACAGTGAGACAGAGACATCCCGTGTTGCCGTGGGAGACGCTTACCCAGACACAGGCTGAGATACATGGGGGTGATGGAAACCCAAAGACTGAGCAGCGGAGTCAGCTTCTCAAAAAGAAAAGTGGGAGAGAGGGTGGGTGGAGGCTGTTGGGGCCCTAGAGGGGTGTGGGTAGAGGAAGCGGCTTCAGCTGGGGCTGGCAGGCTGCAGGACTAGATAAGGACGCTTGCCAGAGGAAGGCAGGGAAGGAGAGCCTGGGAGCTGCCCCAGCCCAGAGAACAATGGGTACTTGACTCCAGCAGGCCATTAAAGAGACAAGGAATACAAAGAGCAGCAGAAACTTCCCCAGGGAGAGCAAAGAAGTGGGATAATTGAAGGCCTGTCCCACACCCTCTTCTGTTCGGAGTACACCTGAACTCCTCTGGGGCTTCCGTTCAAGCCCCTGCCTCTACCTGGACAGTTGGTAGTGGTTACCCTTTAAGGGAGCTATCTTGAAGAGCCAGGGTGGTAGGTTTTAGTTAGAACGGAGCTTCTAAGCACAAAGGGCAGTAGAGGAAGCAAGCCTGGCCACATACATATACAACATCACTTACATAATCCAGACTGTCAGACGTAGCAACTCTTCCTAAAATGCCTGCTGACTTTTTTCCTTCTTTTTTCTTTTTATATTAGAAAGCGAAAGGGAGAGTGGGCTGTGAGAGATAGTTAGTACATTATAGTAGTGATTGCCACTGGGGACTGGTACCCCAACATCATATAATGTGTAGATATTTATGTGTGTGCATACATGCTGTGAAAACAGGGATGGTTGTTACGGTGTATTCTGGGCACTGCTTTCTTGTTTTAGTTTGTTGATTTTTGTTTTTAAATGGATATTTGGGCTGCATCTATGTACATATGTGAGCAGTGCCCATGGAAGCCAGAAGGGGGCATCAGATCTTCTAGGACTGAATTTACAGACAGCTCAAAGTCACCATATGGGCACTGGGATTTGAACTCAGGTCCCCTGGAAGAGCAGCCAGTGCTCTTAATGGCTGAGCCATCTCTCTACTCCCAGTTTTGTTTTTTGTTATCTTATCTTGAGTCAGGGTCTTACTGTGTAGCCCTGGCTGCCCTGGAACTTGCTCTATAGACCAGGCTGGCCTTGAGCTCATAGAAATCTGCCTGCCTCTGCCTTCTGAGCATGTGGGCAATCATGCCTGGCCCCGAGTATTTCTATGTTAAATTTTGAGATAAGGTCCCCCTCTGTAGTCCAGGCTGGCCTCAAACTCTAAATCCATCAGTCTCAGCCTCCCATGTACTAAGATTGTACAACCTCCACACACAGCATTTTCCAGTTTTACTTTTTCCTGCCCATCACTTTTCATGACTTTATTTACTCATGTATTTAATATATGAATGTGTGCACATATTATGGGCATGTATGGAAGTCAGAAGACAAGTGGGGAATGGAGCTCAGATTGTCAGGCTTGGTAGCGATAATGTGCTGATCCATGAGGCTTGACTTGAAAGTCTTTTTCAGAAAAAGGAAAGAGAGTGAGGAAGGGAAGGGAGAGACTGAGAGAGGGAGGAGGGGAGGGAGGGGCTGAGAGAGGGAGAAGGGGAGGGAGAGAGAGAGATTGAAATCTCCTAGCTCTTCTTTAGGCCTACCCTAAATGGCTCCACATAGAGGGAATCTCCCTTCCCAGGATTCCCCTGTGTTCGCCTTCTCAGGGCTTTAAGGACTTCCTCCCATGTCTCCTGTAATGATGTTCCTATCTTCCCAAAAAGCAGCCTCTTAGGAGCAGGGACCTCATACCCAGGGCCAGGCCAGGGGGGGTTGTTCTGGTGTCTGAGACTGGACCAAGTACTCCTGTGAAGTTAAGCAAGGGGGTTCTGATCACATCTTATAATACACAGTCAGTCAGGGGGTCGGGGGAGCGTAGACTCTTGAAATCCCACACATAGCTTCTAGAATGGGAGTGGGTCAGCTGCTATAACAATTTTGGGAGGAAATACAAGAAGACATTGAGCACTGCATCCACGGTACTGTATTATTGTATTTTAACTAGTCTATTGTAGCAACATTGTTAACAAGACCTACTGCTTTGGGGCCCAGTGAAATAGCTCAGAGTAAAAGTATCTACCATCAAGCCTGGAGCCTTAGTTCCACCCCCAGGATCTACATGATGGAAGGAAAGAACTGACTCTTGAAAGTTGTCCCTGACCTCTATGCATGTGCTACAACGTGCATACACTCACGCACATACATGCATACACTTAAAATGTTTAAGAGCTACAGTCTTGAGCCCCAAATTCTATCAATTCCAGAGAAACCAAGTTGCAATAAAATAGGACAACTATGGAGGATGGAAAAGGAGAAATCAATCCTACCTCTCCCTGACTCGCAGGCATCACTATTACAGAGAGAGTGAGACAGAAAAGCGGGCTGCCTCATGCAAAGCCATAGTTGGCAGTCACTCCTGGGATCTGGAACTCAAGAGCATTGTGTGAGGGTGGGTTTAGGGGCTGGCAAATGGAGACTCTCACCACTTCCAGGACACTCCATCTGCTGTAGAGAAGGTGCTAGTGAGGTAAAGGTGTGGGGTGTGGTGTGTGTGTGTATGTGTGTGTGTGTGTGTGTGTGTGTGTGTGTGTGTGTGTGCACGAGCGCGCGCACATGTGTATGCACATGTGTATGAACAGCCCATCAAGAGCAAAGTGTCTGAGCTGGGACTTGAGCCTACATTTCTCGACTGCTTCCTGTCTCCACTCCCTGGAAGAGTCTCATCCACAGCTTGTCAGACACCACACTAGGGTTTTTAAGACACTGGGTCCAGAGGTGTCTTTAGCTCTTCATAGGGATCAAAATCACAGGCTTTGGGAAACAGGGAAAGAACCCAGAGCTTATCCATGTGGACTCCCTGTTTTTCATGAATTTAAGGCTTAGAGTCTGCAAGTGACTCACAAAGATCCTTTGATGTCACCAATTCCCTGCTTGGGATTCTTTCTTTCTTTCTTTCTTTCTTTCTTTCTTTCTTTCTTTCTTTTTAAAAAAGGTAGTTTCATCATAGTGTCTCTTGGATTCTCAGAACCAATTCATACCAACTTAGAACCACCTTAATAATAGGCAACTTGTCTTGGCTATAAATTAGAATGAGGAGAAAGGCAGCTTTCCTATAGAGATGCAATGCTGAACTGTGGGAGCTGCGGCTGACTCCTGCCTCTGACTTGCTTTCTTCTCCTCTGCTCCATCCCTTATGATTGGTTCAAACCTCTTAGAACAGGCTTTGCAGTGGGGTGTCCCTCCTCACAGCTCCAGTGACTCCCCATGGCTGGAGAATGGCCAGCCTCTTGGGGCCATCTTTGTTCCTCCAAAGCCTAGAAGCCCCTTAACTGGTCTTTCTCTATTTGACCAACTCTTCAAATACAAACCATGCAGAGAGACTCTCTACTGCTCCCAGAAACAAGAATTCCTACCCTAAGATCTTAACAGGAATTTGACCAGGCCAGGTGCCCATGAGGGCACTCCAGCTGGGTCCTCTTGCTCAGCCTAGCTCCCCATCCCTTCAGAGATTTTGCATAGTCTTTTCCTTCTGCCCAGAATGCTCCAGACTGAAGTGACCACTGCGCCATGGAGTAGCCTTTAGTGGCCTTCCCTAGATGAGTTAGTGAGACAGAAAGAGAAGAGATTAGCATACAAAAGGTGATGTGGAAAGGCTAGGAGTCCTTAGTTTAAGAGAGCATTATTAGCCAAGCTCTGGAAATTTTTATTATTAAATTATTTTATTATTAAATTATTAAATTATTAGCCAAGCTCTGGAAAGCCCTAGTGGCCTGACTCATAACTGAGGTCCTGCCTCACTTCTCTCCTTTCTTGCCTCCTTGGAGCCAGATCATAATGGAGGAAAGGTCCCAGCAGCCTCTCTGTGTCTCCCCTCTCATAAACCATCAGCTTTCCTGTAACCATCCATGTCTTGGTACTGTTCATTGTAAAGGGGCATCGGAACCTGAGAAACCCAGCGCCTCTTCTCCAGACTGAGATCCCAGTAGGCCCTATCAGTGTCCACTGACAGCTGTCCTATGCCCCTGGACCTTCTGTCTCACCACAACTGATTGCGTGTAGTCGTTACCTTCCTTCTGCCCAGACTGTGAATGCTGAGAGGACAGGAACCTTCTTAATCCCTCACAGCCTGCTCAGTGCCACGAACGAAGCTTCACACATTGTCTATTTGGCAAGGACCTGCTGAACGAACAAATGGTTTAACGTATTTGTCTGCTGCACGGGGTTTATCATTCACCAAACGCGTCTGCGTCTTAGTCGTGCTTGTTTGAGTATCCTCTGAGGCTGCCTCCGCAGGTTCCAGAGGTGAACCAGTCACCACACGGTTACTGATCTCCCAGCCTGAAGGAAGAGACTGACATCCCTCCCCCAGGTAAAGCCATAAGATAATGCCAAGTATAGGAAAACAAAGCCCAGTCCTAGAGTAGAGAGGGATTTTGCCAGAGAACACCTCTTCCAGGTGGCATCTCAGTGGGATGAGTCCTGGCTTCTGAGACACACGACTCTCCCGGGCTTGTGGTTGGTTGGAGCATCCAGGTGTGGCAGACCCGGATTCTCAAACCCTTCGCGTTAGAGGAAAGACTCCGGAGGGGGCCTTCTGTGCGGTGGCTGGGTGAGGGAGGCGACGCGGAAACCTCAAGCTGCCCTTCGCAGCAGCTGTGACTGGGTTCTTTCTGCGTGGCGAGAGGCGGGTTGCTTTGTGCACCGAGGCCTCAGCTGATTGTGGCCAGGCGCTTGGCACCCACAGACCGCGACCGCCAGGGTTTACCGCGCACCCCCAGCGCCCGGGCGGGCCGTGCGCAGCGCGCCAGCCCAATCTCGCCTCCTATATTCAGAGTTGATTAGACGCTATTTCTGCCTGGATTTTTCAGAAGGCTCAAGAGCTTTTTTAATCACTACAGTGGCTCATTACGCTTTTGCAGTGACACTCATGTCCTTCAGTTCTCTTCTCAGATTAGATTCTATAGTCAGATGAATATTGGATGATTTCATTACATACAAATGCAATCAACAGTTTTGCATAAATTTCTTCTCTTTTCTTGAGTTTCAATTGACCCCAGCACCCATGGTGGCAGGCGCGATCCACATGCAAATGAGCTGGGTTTGCAGCGGAGGGGAGGGGCTGAGAGGAGGCGGGCACTAGCTCCAGCCCGGGAGGCGGCAGTCTTGATTGCTCAGGCTTTGGGAGAGGGGCTTCGAGGAGCCAGGGGTGGTGTGCGGTGGAGGAGGCTTGTGTCTGGCCTTACGCTGGCCAAGGGCTTCCAGTCTGTTCTCCAGGTGATCCGAGGCATAGGCACGCTCTGAGTGCAGACTCTCTGGGCCCAAAATGGACCGTGGAGACCCTGACCTCGAGCACCTGGGCTCATTGCAGGATGCTAGATAGGTGATTTGGTGGAGGTTCTTTTAACAACATGTGTTTTACTGTTTTATCAACTAGCTGGTGGGTCTCCCTGAGCATTCCTGCTACGTGGTGGCTCTGACCAGATGAGAGCCTACGGTGCTGTTGTTATTATCATTATAGCATCATTATTCCTTGTGGGAGCTTATGCTGTGGTTCTGAGAGCAATCAGCAAACGGTGAAAGCCAGCCTAAGGCACTTGGCAGAGTTGAAACCTGTCTCATAGTTATTCTCCGGGTCTCCTTCTAGATTTCTCCAGCTCTTTTGTGACAAAGGAAGAGAATACTCTTTAAAGAGTTGAGCCTCTTGAGACTCCTACTTTACAGATATTTGGCAGCTCTGCTTGTTCCCCTGGGACTGGGCAGCTCCTTCACTGCAGAACTCATCTCTGGCTCACACGACCCTTTGATGAGTGGGGGCTTTCCGCGCCCCCCTGAAGCACCTTGCGGTTTGTCTGCACCTTGGCCCTGGGCTCTGGGTCTCTCAGCCCGTCTCTGTTCGCTTACCCAGTGATAGCCCTGAGGTCAGCAGGTAGCAAGCTGGCCATGGAATCTGAAGTCCCCTTCCCTAGAGCTGAACAGTCTCTAAGGCTGACTTGAGCCTCTCATCAGTGTTTGCCTCCACGTGTTCCTAGTGGCCATCATGGGTCCTAGACCTGGATGACATCAGCACCATGATGGAGGCCCCGGGGGTGGAGGAGGAGATGAAAGGGGACCCAGCTGTACTGCCACAGAGACAGCATCAAAGCTTCCGGTGCCCTGAACGCAGGTCTGTATGTGTCCCACCTCACTTCCTTCTGGCAACTTCTTTAGAAAAACTCCTACTGTGAGTGCAGACATGGCACTAAGACCAGAGTATCTGGGACCTAGAGATAGATGTGCAAATGCACACATCATGGGAGGCCTTGCAGGGATGTACCTGACCTGTTATCTTCACCCTGGACACAATGGGGCCCCAGAAGTAGACAGAGTGACTGCCAGCCATGGAGCATGAATGGGTCATTTTCTGTGCTGCATGACCTGGCTCAGGCCCTTTCTGTTTTTTCCTTAACTGCCTAAACTGGGTATGTGGACACCCAACAATCTGTATTTAAACCAGTAGAGCCATCGAGGTTCAGAGAGGTGAAGGGCTAGCAAAAAAGTCACACAGCATTGAAGCCAAAATCTTCTGCTGTGGTCTGGAGGGTCTTCCCTGCTCTGGCTGCCCACTGGGGACCTTCCCACCTCCAGCTCCACCTCTAATTGCTCCTGCAATCCACCTTCTGCTTTCCCTGGGCCTTCTGGCCTCCAGCATACATGTGTGTACATTTCTCCCTCAGTTTTGTTTTTTGTTTTTCTAGCTCTAGCTTGGTCCCTTGGCTGAGATATGCCTGTTTTCTCTGCGCTCTCAGTGGTGTCTGTTGCTGTTGTCAGAGTTAATCTCTGAACGAGACAGGGTGATCTGAGACCTCAGGGCTGCTCCACATAGAGCTCTGACTCTTAGAGAGAGGAGCAAGATAGGCTGTTTTCTGACTTCTCTGGAACCGTCTTACAGTGGCCCTCCCTGGCCATCCATCTTCACCTGCCAATCAAGGACAGCAGGGAAGCAACCATCTTTCATTTGTTAGAGATATGACCCAGATAGTCAAGAGTCTGAGTCTGAGGCCCAGGAAAAAAAGGCACATGGATGGGTAAGTCAGCACACTTGTCAAAAATGTGATCAGATGGTCATGATTCTAGACATGATGGAAATGGATGGAACACGTAAAGAGAAAGCTCAAGGCCCATACCACTCACTAACTAGATGAGGGTGACCCTGTCTCTGCCACCATCAGGTCTGAGCACAACGTAAACATTCAACAAAACACTTGTTAGGAGTAAGTGACTGAGTCAGTAGTGAGTTGCAGAATTTAGGCATAAAGAAGGACTGGTGTCAGGAGTAGCATGGGAGGGTATGAATGAAGGAAACCCTGAAACAGAGACACAGATGCCCAGTCCAGCTGCAGCCAGGGATCTCAAGGAAGTGTCAGGTAGAACAGGGCTCCACTGTGCAGCAGGGCAAGCATTGCTGGGGGCCTTTGCTTGGTTGATTTAAGTTGGGCACTGTCTCTGTCAGCAGAGTGAGAGTGCCCCCAGCTGCAGCAGCCGCTCCAGATAGGAGTCTTGTCTGTTCCCCACACCAGCCCATTAGTTTCCCCTCTAGGAGGATAAACTGAGACTCAGAGAAAGAGATGACTTTTCCCAGGTCCTTTCTGGGATTTAGACCCTAGCTTAGCTGGCTTCAGACCTGAGTGCTCAGTGGCCTCCTGGCGATGTTTTCCAGACCCTGCTTCTCTTGAGAGGAGAAGCTGGGTGTGTAATTGCCTCAGAAACACCTTCTTTGAGTAAGAGGCATAACAAGGGCCTTGCCAGAGGGTCTGGATGCACAGGAGGTGGAGCCTGACTCAAAGGTGTCAGGGAGGGCTTTCTGGAGGAGGTAGGGAGGGAGGGTCAAGGGCTGGGCTGTCCTTAGCTCCTGAGGCTATCCTGTCTGGTTACCCATCCTGGGGCTTCTGATCCTGTTCTGCATTTAAGGAGTCCATTTTTTTTTCCTGCCACATTTGGTACAAATAATCCCTGCATTTCCATGTCCAGAATAGTCCCAGTGACACCATGCTGCCCACCCCAGACCTGTCAGTCCTCTTGCTAGAGGACTTTAGTCAAGTGGACTGCACCCCCTTCTGATACCTGTGTCCACCAGCTGGGAGGTGGGACTGTGCCCACAAGCACAGGGATGGATACAGGGCTGGTGCTGCTTACAGATCAGAACCCTTGGACCAGGCCTAGATCCCATGTCAACATATCAAAAGCTAAAAGAGACTGTGTGTGTGTGTGTGTGTGTGTGTGTGTGTGTGTGCGCGCGCGCGCGCCCCCCCACCCCCCGGAGAGTGCGCGCTATGGTCAGGCTGTGGCTCCAACTGCAGTTTCGACTCTAGTGTGTTTCCTGCAGTAGGCATTGAACTTAGCCTGTAACAGACTCCTCAGCTCTATTCTAAAGATTTCCCATCTACAGTGTCTACCCTATAATCAGAGAAGTTGGGTAGGTTTGAGTCTTTTCACTTGTAAAGTACAGCAGAAGACTGGGATGTGGCTCGGTTGGTATAGTGCTTGTGTGGCATATATGAGGCCCTGGGTTCAACTCCAAGTAAAGCTGGGCACAGTGGCCCATGGCTGTAATTCCCAGCGCCTGGGAGGTGGAGGAGGAAGATCAGAGGTCCAAGGTCATTCTTGACTACACTGAGTTCAAAATCAGTCTGTGCTACAATCAGCTAGCCAGTCAGTAAGCCGAAGAGAGCCCTTGCTTATACTCTCTGGGGCCTGGCTACCTCTCATGGGCAAGTTCACGAATCTTCCATAAACCACAAACATGTATAACAGGTTCTGAGAGAAAATATCCAAACAGCTTTTCTTTCTTTGGGTCAGTTTGAACATTAGATTCCTGAAGCTCACTGAAGCTTCTGGATCTCTTTTCTTTTCTTTTCTTTTCTTTTCTTTTCTTTTCTTTTCTTTTCCTTTTCTTTCCCTTTTCTTTTCCTTTTCCTCCTCCTCCTCCTCCTCCTCCTCCTCCTCCTCCTCCTCCTCCTCCTTCTTCTTTTCTTTTCTTTTTCTTTTTCTTTTTTCTTTTTTTTTGTCGAGACAGGGTTTCTCTGTGTAGCCCTGGCTGTTGTCCTGGAACTCACTCTGTAGACCAGGCTGGCCTCGAACTCAAGAAATCCACCTGCCTCTGCCTCCCAAGTGCTGGGATTAAAGGCATGCACCACCACTGCCCGGCAAGCTTCTGGATTTCAACAATGTGGAGAAGATGTGATCGTGGGCCCGCATTGCTGGCCTCATGGGGCTGGCGTGAGGGAAAGCTGAGCTACTATATGCAGGACACTTGGACCCGTGCCTGGCACACAGTGAGTGAGTCCCTTCCTTGTTCAAGACTCTCCCATGGTTCCCACGTCCTCAGGATAAAGCGCAGGTAATTTGGCCTGGGCCCCTGTCTCAGGCCTCACTTTGTCCTCCACACTCCAAGCTCTATCTTTAATCACCTTATTATTCTTCCTCTTTTCAGTCCCTTCCACACACCGGGTCTTTTTTCTGCAGATTGTCACATTGTCTGGGACTTCCATCTGGAGTGGGGCACCTCCCCCTACTCCATCCCCTCATCTCCCTCCACACTAACTCTACATGACCCCGTAGGTTGAACGGCTCTAGTCTAACGCACAGCAAGGACTGTGAAAATCCACAGGTTTCCCCTCCAGATGGATCTCCCAGAGGGCAGCGGCCCTGTGTGCAGTCTTTTCTGGCACACAGCTGGTGTGTAATGAATGGATTCCCTCGTCCAGCAAAATGTTTCAACTCAGGAACTGAGAATGTGTTTGTTAAATGAATAAATGAAACACAGTCTTGGAGGGAATATTCCCCATAGGGACTCCTTATGTACCCCAAGAGAAGATTCTTGAAATGTTTTTCTTTCCTTCCCCAAATTTAAGAGCATTTTACAAAGAGGTCCAGGTCTGTGTAGAGAGCCGCCAGGATCGTAGGCCTCAGTGATGTGATGTCAGTATGTCAGGCAGAAAATCCACTTGTCCAGGTTTGGTTGAGGCCTCTCCGGTCTGGGGGGCAGAAGTGGGGCAAAAGAGGCCTCAGGGCTCTGGAGCAATTGCTATAAAGTAAACTCCATAATCAGGTAAATGCAAGCATGCAGGGGATGGTTACTGAGCAGCTGTGGGCGTTCTCCGGCCAGCCGGAGGGGACCTGTCTAATCTCAGGGTAATGAAAACGTGGGTCTAATTACGACGACAGCAGGCCGGGGCTGGGCTGAGCCCGGAGCTGGGGAGCCTGTCCTGGCAGCGGAATTAGAACATTTAAACTGTCAGGCCAAATCTGTGAGAGGCCTGATTACCTGGCCTGGGAAGAGGCTGCTCTGGTTTTGTGTCGACTACAATTTCCTGGTCATCAACTCTGAAGCCAGTGGCCACCTTCTTTCTCCTGCAGTGGGTGTCCAGGCCTTGCTTTACTGACCCCTATTTCTATGCCAGACCCATCCAGAAGAACTGGCTTGGCTATCAATAGGGACATGGAAATGGGCCCAGAAGTCACCCACACTGGTGATGTGTGATATCTGAAGGTGTACACCAGCAGGACACAGATGGCACAATGCAGGAGGTGTGTCTAGCATTTGTGGTGTGCACACTGTATGTGGGGTGCATGGAGTGCAGGTGTGAAGATAGGTGTAAATGACACAGAAGTCTTGTGTGTGGGCAGTGTGTGGCTGATCCATCTGTTTGGCACATGGGAGGGTCACATACTTATGCTGCGTATTCATGCTGTTGAGATATCAGATATGGGTACATATGTGGGCCATGTGTACAGAGGTTCTATATGGTATGTGTTCCCAGTATGTGCTGGTTTATAAGTGCTGTGGATCAAGTCCCTCAGCTCCAGTGCAGTGCCTGGTGGTGCAAGGTATTGGTTATATAGCTGATGAGTGAGCTGTATCTCTAGATAGAGATACAGAGAGCAGTGTTGTGCGTGTTTCCAAGCTATAAGCACAGACTACCTGGAGAGTGTCTGTGTGTGAGTGTGTGTGTGTGTGTG
>JADRCD010144930.1:0-18197 GCA_019843815.1 Montemys delectorum
TGTCAAGGTCTACTTTACTAAGAGCAAACTGCTCAATATATACTTCACAGGAGCAGGGGGGTGCGGGGGGGGGGGATGGGAAGGGAGGGGCAGGGAACAATGGGTTCACTGCAGGATCGTCCATCTCGAGGATGCTGGCAGGGGGGTCCGGAACATTTCCTCTTGGTATTCTGCCTCTTGGTAAACAGGCACAGGATGTTTTTAGCCAAGGTGAATGTCAGGCAGTTCTCAGGCTAGTTGAGGGGCAGGGGGTTGGGTGGCCATGCCTTGGCTCCCAACAAAGAATGCTTACTGGCAAACAGAAACCCACTTTAGGAAACCTGCTTTTCTGATAAACAGAAACCTGCCTTCAGGATTATTTACCAATAACAATCCTTCGTTTAGTTGGCCAAAGTCTTTCTATTTAGAACAAAGTGTCACCAGCACTGCCATGTGGAAAGAGCTTTGGAACTAACAGTGTAGTTGGCCAATACAAATCAGAGTCCATGTTTTTTTTGTTTTGTTTTGTTTTGTTTTTTGTGGGGTGGGGATGTTGAGGGGTTTAAGATAGAAAAAGAACAGTAAGTTGGGTAAGTAGGGAGGCCGGGAAGGAGTTGGGAAATGGGAGAGAATATTATCAAAATATATTGTATGAAAACATCTTTAAAAAAGAAAGCAAGCGGGGGTGGGGTAGGGAAGAAAGAAAGGAGAGAGAAGATAGGGTGATCAGCAGGTAAAAGCACTTACTTGCTGCTAAGCCTGATGACCCGAATGCCACATAATACGAGAGAACCAAATACCAAAAGCTATTCTCTGACCTCCACATGCATACGGTGACACACATATGAACATGTGTGCAGCACACATCCGTACACACACACACACCGGCAAATAATGCAATCTCATAAAGGAAAGAAGATAAGGAGGAAGGGAGGGAGGGGGAGGGGATGTAGGGAGGGAGGGAGGGAGGGAGGAGAGAGGAGTTGGGGAGCAGGGGCTGAGCTCCAGAGCTCTTGGAATCTAAGCCCCAGCAGCCTCATAGGCTGGCATGAGCACAGCCTTTTTCTGAGCGAGCCATGGCAGGAGCCAAGGGAGCTGCCACATTTGACTAAAACTAAAGTGTCAACTATGAGGAAAAAACCCTAGAAACTAAGCCAAACAATTGTATGGGCTTAGTCTTCTACACCAACTTCACTGCTGTTACCAGGTTTATAATTATTGATTTACTGATTGCTTTCAAACCAACTACTGCAAGACTGTGAAAAGCCCTGGTAAACAGAGAGAAAGGGAGTGGAGAAGGGTGGGGGGGAATGGAGATATGTGTGTGCATATACATATATATAGCCCTGATAACTTTACCTTCACTATGTATGTAACTAAGAGACTTGATCCATTTTTAGACTTAAATAAGGAAGTCCGAGATTATTAAAAACAACAACAAAAACAAAAACAAACAAACAAACAAACAAAAAACACATTTTTTTGGAAGCAAGAAAAAGCCAGGCTCTTGCACAGCCACAGATCAAACATCAGGAGCTTGTTGCTCACTTTGTCTTGGTGACAGTGACTCAACCTTCAGAAAGACTGTTAGTCAGCCTGGCAGCCACACGAAGCTGAGACAGGAGTGGCACGAGTTCAAGGCTAGGCTCAGATACATAGAAACAAGCTAGGTTGGGCTACAGAGTAAGATTCTGTCAATAATAATAATAATAATAATAATAATAATAATAAATGATATGAAGATGAAGATGAAAAACTGGAATAATGAGAAGTATGTCTTGAGTTTTGAATCAACCAACTGAGCATGGCGGCTCATGCCTTTAGTCCCGGCACTCAGAAGGCAGAAGCAGGCAGATCTTTGGGAGTTGGAGGCTAGCCTGGTCTACATATGAATTCCAGGATAGCCAGAGCCACACAGGGAAACTCTGTCTCAAAAAACAAAACAAAACAAAACAAAACAAAAGGGGGAGAGGAGTCAGAAGATCCCCCTCACCTCCCTAGCTGGGGAGACAAGAGAGTGCTCACCTCTCACTTCCATAGGGATGTCCCTGAACGGACTATCTGCATTGCCAGATTGCTTCCCACAAAACCTGCCAAACAAAACACTGGCAAGATGAAGAACAGGGTACTGCCAAAACTGTTCATTTTGGCCTCATACTACTCTTGGCCAGATGATCGTCAAGCTAAAAAAAAAATCAGGTCCATGCTACATCAAATGAAGGTATTTTGGAGAGGGAGATTTATATCAGTCTTTGATCCCAGGACTGCCCAATGCCCACCCCACCCCACCCCAACACTTTCAGTTTGAAGTAATCAGTAGAAAATAGAAGACCTTAAGGAAAAGGGGTGTGGCGCTACGCTCAACAGAACTCTGAGCCAAACATGACTTACAGCTGGAGGAGACATTTCCTGGGCCCCAAGCCAAACTCCTAACTCCTTCAGGGGTGGGGCTTGGGAAATCCTTTTCCTTTTTTATTTTTTAAATCCAGGTATGGTGGCATATATGTGTGTGTGTGTGTGTATACATATACATGCGTACACATGTATGCATGTGTATATGTATATACATAAATATGAAATATATATTTTTACTTACTCAATTATATTTTTATGCCTATGAGTGTTTTGCCTATGTGTAGGTTTGCACACATATGCATTCCTGGTGCCCAGGGATGCCAGAAGAACACATTGGATGCCTTAGAGCTGGAGTTACAGATGGTTGTGAGCTGCCATGTGGGTCCTGGGAATCAAGCTTGTGTCCTCTCTCTTAAACCCTGAGCCGTCTCTCCGGCCCGTTGGGATGCCTTTTAAGAGTATTTTATTTGTGCAGGTGATGTCTGGGTGAATTTAGAGCAAGAGAAAACGGTTCTTCAACTCCAGGGTGGAAAAACTAGACGCTGGGTATTAATACACTGCCAAACTATATCTTCTTCTGCTCTCAAGATTATCTGACACCAGCCTGGACTAGCACAGGCCAGAGAGGAAAGATATGGTGCAAAATGTTTGGCTGAAAATCAACGAGAAGCTGGTCTTGCTGACACGGCAAGCAGGCGGTCCAACATACAGCAAGTTCCCAGCTGTGAGTGAACGGGAAGAATTCTTAGCTCATGGGAGAGTCCTTTGGGTCTATTCACACCCACATGTACCTTTGTCTGATGTCTCCATAAAATATGGCCTTGCAAACTTTCTCTTTTCTGATCCGAATCTTAATTATGTCAAATTACAACACATCTTAATAATACACAAGTGATGACTAAGATACTTATCAATCAACCATCTACCCACTCCCAGCCCTAAGCTCTTATCTCCATGGTCTAAACAACTTGCTGAACACTAAAACTGCTGGTCCAGGTTAAAAATATGATCTGTGGATTTACATGTTTTTTCATGAAAGACACACACACATACACACACACACACACACACACACACACAATTCCTTCAAAACTCTAAGAATCGAGTAAATAAAAAAGGTCTTTCAGCCAGGTATACTGGTGCTTGCTTTTTAATCCCAACACTGAGGAAGCAGAAGTAAGTGGATCGCTGTAGGTTCAAAGCCAGCCTGGTCTACGAGAGCCAGGGCTACATAGGGAAATCTTGTCAAAAACAAACAAACAAAAAGAACAAAACAACATTTCTCCAAACCTGTGCAAGTCACAAGCACAAGGGTTATGTGGGCCACGTTAGCCTGGAGTCCAGAGCTGGGTGACTTTCTTGGTGTGTATAGACCATTTCTGTTGAGAATGAGAAATGGATCTTCGAGCCCTGCTGGAGATTCTCCAAGAGACCTTCCAGACTACGATTAATTGCTCTCTGCTGTCATCCAATCTTGACCTAACATCAGGAAGCCAAGGCTGTTAAGCATATGCAATGGAGGAGCTGATTCTGCAAAAATATAAATTTAATATCAAAATAGAATGAAACCAAATGACCCTGTTTTGGCCGTGTGCCGAGTGACCCATTTCTGCCTTCACTGTGCACATGGGAAACAATAGAGAATAGAGAAATTGAAGAATAGAATATGCAGAAAGCACCTTTCAAAGCTACTCCCACCCAGGTGATGTCTGGATTGTGACATGGTTGAGGAGGCAGGGAATTGCAAGACCATATATGTACCAGACTGCATGTTCCAGAGATAGTTACTGAAGTATCTGCCCTTCCCACCTGCTCTTCCAAAGTGGAAACTCACCATTCCGATCATCAAAAGGTGGGATCCACCCACACTCCATCTCTCTTGAATCTGAGTAGGCCGATGACTGCCTCTCCAAAGAGAATGCTTCTGTTATGTTTTAGAACCTTGCCTGGGGATCTCTGAACGCCCTTGTAAATAGTCCAGTGTTCCCTACTAGGTACCATGCTTGGGAGGCCAGTTGACATCTCAGCTGAGCCCCAGCTAGCAGAGAACCATAGAGTGCTCCATCCTTAAGGTCTAACCCTTGACATCTGACTGTGTCCACATAAGACACCTCAAGATGTAACTAGCCAATTGAGTCAAGTTCCTCACTCACATAGTCTATAATTAATATGTGTGAACAAAAATTAAAACTGAATCAGAAGGGCTGCAGAGATGGTTCAATGGTTAAGAGCACTGGCTGTTTTTGTAGAGGACCAGGGTTCGATTCCCAGCACCCACATGGTGGCTCACAACCACCTATAACTCCAGCTCCAGGGGATCTGATGCTCTCTTCTGGCCTCTACAGGCACTGCATGCACATGAACCTATCCACATAGTCATATATATACATATTTATGAAATAACAAAGATGAATCTTTAAAAGAAAAAACCCAAATCTTAAAACTTTTCAGAACTGAGATTGATCTTGAAATGGAAAAGGAGATAACTGTCCATGTGTGCGCTTTCAAAGGTGTTCGTTCCTTTCCTCTTCATTAGTCTCTTCCCAGTCCACAAAGATATTTATCATCCTCTCACTAGAAATTACCACTCTAGGGTAATCTAGACTTGTTTTTGGTTTTGTTTTGTTAGATTTCCAAGAAAGTAAGAAAACAAAAGAAAAACAAGAAAATGAAAACAACCCAAGAAAATAAAGAATTAATTAAAATAATTTAATTCATCAAAAATTCAATTAAACCTCTAGAACTAAAAAACTTGTTCTAGGAAGTAAGCAATCTGTTGGAGGAGAACCAAGAACTGATGGTCATTTGTAACCAAAAATAAATAGAATTAAGTTAGAATAAGTGTTGGCAAACTTTGAAAGGGAATGAATTAGACTAAAATGGAGGTGCTGAGGGAATATAATGGTAGAAATATCTACTAGGCTATTGGGGATAAAGATTATATATATACATATACATGTGTATATATATAATGTGTTAAAAAAAATCATATGTTTATGAGGCATTTTCTATCCTTTCCTCCCCAAGACAATAGTTGTCTCAGTTTTGTTTCCTGTTGTGGTGACAAGACATCCTGACACAAGCAATTTTTAGAAAGAAAGGGTTGGGCTGGTGAGATGGCTCAGTGGGTAAGAGCACTGACTGCTCTTCCGAAGGTTGTGAGTCCAAATCCCAGCAGCCACATGGTGGCTCACAACTACCCTTAATGAGATCTGACGCCCTCTTCTGGTGCATCTGAAGATCTCCTGTCTAGGGAATGGTGCCACCCACTGAAGACAGCTACAGTGTACTTATTTATAATGATAAATAAATCTTTGGGCCTGAGTGAGCAGGGTCTACTGGAGTGAGCAGAGGTCCTAAAGTCAATTCCCAACAACCACTATCTATACAGCTACAGTGTATACTCATATACACTGAAATAAATAAATCTTTAAGAAAGAAAAAAGAAAAGAAAGAAAGGGTTTATTTCACTCATAAGTCTAAGTCATAGTTTATCACTGTCAAGGCAGCAAGTCACATCTACTATCGAGAATAGGGAGCAATGAGTTAATGCATGTCTGCCTGCAGCTAGCTTGATTTCTCTACTTTTATATAACTCAAGACATCCTGTCTAGGGAATGGTGCCACCCACTTTAGGCAAGTCTTTGTACTTCAGTTAACAAGATAATACCCCCAAAGACAAGGCTACAAGTCAACCTGAGCTAACAACTCCTCATTATCCCTTCTCTTCACCTGGGAATACTGTACTACTGTATTAGCTAGCTTTTTGTCTGAAGGAGACTACTTATCATCATCATCATCATCAACAACAACAACATCATCATCATCAACAGCAGCATCATCATCATCATCATCATCATCATCATCATATTCCTCTTTACTGCCAATAAAAAAAAAATCAACTTTTCAGGACATGTTGTTGATCTCTGTTGGAATTATTCAACTCTGTCCTTTAACACAAAAAGGACCATAGACAATACATAAGTGAATGCACATCATATTCCAGTAATATTTTATCTCCCCTCCCAATAGGTAACAAGCTGCCTTGTTTGAAGTTTACTGGAACTCATGAATCTATCAGCCCTACATCTGCTCAGACTCACAACATGACCAGACTCATGTGAGACAGAATGTGACTAAGCTTGCCTGGACAGCTCTTCTACTCCCCTCTTCCTCCATGCTCACTCTTTCCTGGTTTTGACTCCCTCCAGTCCCAACACTTTGTTCCGGCATGCAGCTTCCTCATGGAGGTGCCTCTGTTATAGCCTAAAGCATCTCTGGCTGACTTATCCATCCTACATGGAAACACTCTGTCGCCACACTGCAAAATCAGCTCCCTGCAAGAAGCAGATATAGTTAAACTTCTTCAACTAGATCAGGGTCCCTCTCCATAGCATCTATTAGTAAGAACCATTGGGAATATCCCCAGAGCCAAGCTTTGTACCCATCACTGTTACTGTTTCTGTGACAAGATACCTGACAGAAGAAACTTAAGGAAGGAGAGAACTACGCTGGCCCAGTTTCAGGGTGTGACGTCCATCATGGCAGGAAAGGCTGGCTGGTATCAGGAGTATGAGGTAGCTGTTCATGTCATGACGTCTGCAGTCAGACGTCATGTGCACACAGGAAGAACGCTGGTATTTGACTCATTTTCTCCTTTATATTCAGTCTGGAACCCAGGCCATGAAATGGTGCAGCCTACGTTTAGGATGGATCGCCCTAATTCAGCTCATCTAGAAGCTCCCTCACAGGCCAGCCCAGAGGTCTGTCTCCTACATGGTTAGAATCTCCTGTTCAGTGAGCAATCAACACCAACTATCATGGCTCTCAAAGACCCTGTGGGGGGTGGGGGTGGGGTAGGGAAGAAACTTCACAGTGTGCTACAGAGACAATGGCAGTGCTTGTTACTGTTGTTCTCTGCTACAGAGACAAGGGCAGTGCTTGTTACTGTTGTTCCTCTAAAGATCTCCCCAAAGGCCTCCGTAAAAAATATTTGCAGCCAAGCCTGATGGCCTGAGTTCAATTCCCGAGACCCAAATTGTGGAAAGAGAACGAATTCCTGTAAGTTGTCTTCTTTTGGCCTCCACACATGCACCAAGGCATGTCTGGGTGTGTGGGGTATGAATGCACTCGTGCACAGGCGAGTACAGACACCAAACACACACAAACACAAATGTCATTTTTTTTTAAGTTTAAAAATATTGTCTTTAAGAACAAAAACCAAACACAAACTTGAAGATGCCTCTGAGAGGCTCTGAGTCTCTCGCTATCACGTGATCTGTCTGTCACTCTTTGTCATCTCTGTATTTAACTACCAGTCATCCTGTTGGCTGGCTTACCTCCATTTCCTTCTCCCTCAGCATGGACATCACGAAGACAGAGGACTGCCCTGTTTCATTACTGTAATCCCACCATGTAGAGCAGAGTCTGGCTCACAGTGGCATTCTGTGAATGTAGTTGAATGAGTGAGAACAAAGGCTAGTGATGATGCTGATGCTAACGCCAATGCTGATGGAGATGCCAGGCACTGGCCCACTCTCTTTACATATTTTATTTACTCCTCCCAACAATAAAATGAGACAAATGCTATTTTCATTCTAACTCAAAAAAAAAAAAAAAAAAAGACAAAAAAACAAACAAACAAACAAAAAAACCCAAAAACCCTAAGACCAGAAATGTTAGGTAAGGTACCCAAGATCACACGGCTAATGAATGGCAGGGCCACACTGCAAATCCAAACCATCTGAAGACAGGATCATAGCTACTTTATTGCACTGCTCTGCAATGATGGCTAAACCCTGGTCCCATACAGAGACATCCTTGATGAAGAACAGCGGACCACAAGCTAGACTGTGTCAGATGCATGAGTAGGTACAGACAAAGGGACAGGTCAGTTCAGGACATAATGACAACTCTCCCGCTGAGAGGCAGACTCAGGACAGAGTATCCTCAACACCCAGAGTGGACTGGGCCCTCCCCTGTCAATCATTAATCAAGAAAATGTCTCACTAGCTTGCCCACAGGCAGGTCTGACGGAGGCATAGTCTCCATGAATGTCCCTTCTTCCCAGATGACTCTAGCTTATTCAAACTGATAAAAAAAAAAAAAAAAAAAAAAAAAAAAAAAAACCTAGCCAGAACACCTGCCCCAAGAGACTTCATATTGTATAAAGCAGTGGCTTTCCAGGCTGCGCCATGCCCTGAGCGGCTCCATTTTACAAACAGCTTTTGACTTGCTTTTTTTTTTTCCTTTTTAGTATAATAGAGAAGCTGAGCCTGCATCTTGGTGGACACATAATGCAACATTATCTTTCTGTTACCAACCCCCAGCCACAGGCTGATCGATAACCCATGCCTGCGTTGAAAGGATGCTACCTTATAAATTCATCAAGGTAGATTTGAGCTTACAGGAACACATGGGCATGGTAAAATCATGTCAGGCAAACCAGGCCTACGCTTACCAGGTACACCAGACTGAAGAAAGGGTGTAACTCCCTCCCTCACCTAGACCCTACAAAGAAGAAGACACCTGACTCTGCCACAGCAATGGTCCCACCAGCTGGTCTCTAACCATGGGGTCACAAAGGACCAACAGGTAAAGAACTCTCAACTATCCCTAGGGCCTGAGCTCAGCTTAGCTCAGTCCCAACTACTCAGAGGGTCTATTCAAGCTGCTGTCCATCCATCTGCCTGTTAACCCACCTGGGCATTACCTCTATGGCTCTCATAGTCCCACACGTCATTTCTGTAGCCAGACTCGACCCTGAAGTTCCAATCAACTCTGCCTCCTGCCCTGGCTCCACAGTAGTGTTTACCCAGATCTCCCCAGGCTATCATCTGACCGACGCCCACCCCACGATTTTTACAGATCTATCCGCTTCCAGTTTCTACTGTGTCCGCCTCTTCAAAACTCCTTGAACTCTATCTACTGTGGCTTTTGTAACATCCATCCATCCAAATAGATAGATTTACAGTGTGATGTGTGAATCTGAGAACTGATATTAATAGTTAAGGTTGGAATAAAATAACCGGTGTTTGTCTTGCTATCAGGGCAATCCTTGGCAAACTCCTCCCGACAAAACCAACCTATCTCCCCAATTTATTGTTACTCAGGTAAGTTCTGATACCGTGAAAGGACACAAAAGTGTTCGTCTGTTTGTGACTAAGCCACTCACAACATCTACGATGGTGTTTTAAACAGTCTGAGGAGAGTTTAAAGGTAAGCGCGTGCCTTTTTAGTCCCCAGGATGGAGTCCCTCAAGAAACAGAGCATGGGCCGGGCGGTGGTGGCGCTCGCCTTTAATCCCAGCACTTGGGAGGCAGAGGCAGGCGGATTTCTGAGTTCGAGGCTAGCCTGGTCTACAGAGTGAGTTCCAGGACAGCCAGGGCTACACAGAGAAACCCTGTCTCCAAAAACCAAAAAAAAAAAAAAACCAGCATGGAGGAGCGAACTTCCACCCTGAGGAGGTGAAAAAAATGTTTGTCCAGCACAGCAGTTTTCCACCAGCAATTGGGAGAAGTCGATTCCCAGAAAAGAAAATAGAGGAGCTGAGCTCAGCAAACACAGCGGGGCAACTCCTTTGGGACTTTGTCCCTAACAGGAACTTTTTGTTCCCTTCACTTCCCCTACTCTCCCTTGCTCCACCTTGCTCCCCATCCCTTTGGACCTGCAATCTAAGTGTGATAGGGAAGCCTCACCTGCATAATTAATCTTCTACATTTACAAAACCAGGCAGGACACTTGATGACCTTTGTTTCTTTTTATTTTTCAGCTGGGGTCTTGTTGGGTAGCTCAGGCTGGCATTGTAACCACTGCTTGTCCTTGAACTCTGGATCTTCCTGAGTTAGCATCCCCAAGCACTGAGTTTACAGGCAGGCACGTGTCATTACACCAGGGCTCATCGCAAGCCATCTCCACACATGTCCCTTAGCCCTAAGTTCTACAAACTGCTGTGAAGTTTAACTTGCAGAAAAATAGTATGTCTGCCTGCCTTCTAAAATGCAGGGACTAGGGGGCTTGGAGAGATAGCTTTGAGGTTAAAAGCTCCAGTTGCTCTTGCAAAGGACCCGTGTTTGCCTCTCAGCACCCACATGGTGGCTCACAAGTGTTTGTTACTCCAGTTTCAGAGTATCCCACACCTTCCTCTAGTTTCCAGGGGCACCATACACCATGCACATAGTACACAGACACACATGTAGGCAAACACTCATATACAAAAAATACAATAAAGAAATCTTAGAGAAAAGAGACCTTGCCAGGCAGTGGTGGCACACACCTTTAATCCCAGCCCTCAGTAGGCAGAGGCAGATGGATCTCTTGAGTTAGAGGCCAGCCTGTTCTACAGAACTAGTTACACAGAGAAACCCTGGCTGGAAAAAACAAGAGAGAGAGAGAGAGAGAGAGAGAGAGAGAGAGAGAGAGAGAGAGGAGAGAGACCTTTTAACTCCAAACACATTCCCCTTGACTAGTCCTTGGCATTGCTTGGCTGTATTTTCTTCAGGTTCTTGTTAGACTTCTTGGAAAAATGTATATTCCTTGGAAACTTGGGGTTCACCACAAGAGACTCATAGCTTAGAAACTGGTACGTTGTTATATAAGTCCTGTGCCATTTTCAGGACTGGTTGTGTATGGCGTGGTTCTCAAACCAAGCAATGTCTTCACAGTCAACCACAGCCCCCAGGTCCCTAGAACAAGAAGGGGAAGAGCATTATTATTTCCTTTGAGATGGAGTCTTGCCAAGCTCTAAGCTGGCCTGAAATGTACTCTGTACCCAGGCCAGTCTTGTGATCTTCCTACCTCAGGCTCCCAAATGCTGGGATTAGAGGTATGTGCCATTATCTTCAGCTCTGCTCTCTTGCCCTGGGTCCCAGTGAGCTTTTACACAAGGAACTCAGAAGCCACACGTGGCTTTAAGCACACACTTATTCTTGATTCTCATATTCCACCCAACTGTCCCATCCTGCAGGGGGAAAGGACCACAGGAAACTGTATGCAGGAATCTCCATAAGTGGTTCTCTCTTGAAGCAACCTTCTCCATACTGGCACAGGGATGCTCTATGAGAACCATGGAGTCTCATCCACCTAGTCTAGCTTTGAGTAACACACAAGGAGACTCACCCTCTAGATGTCCAAGGCACAGAATGTTGTCATAAATATTTTCTCAACCTATTTTAGTAAGCATTCAACCTCCCCTCTAACCTACCAGAAGTATACAAAAGAAAAGTTATTAGGACACAGGGGAAGTAGACCTGTTTAGAAATAGTTCTTTGTAGCCGGGCAGTGGTGGTGTACGCCTTTAATCCCAGCACTTGGGAGGCAGAGGCAAGCTGATTTCTGAGTTCGAGGCCAGCCTGGTCTACAAAGTGAGTTCCAGGTCAGCCAGGGCTACACAGAGAAACCCTGTCTCGTCGAAAAGCAAACAAACAAACAAACAAAAAAATAGTTCTTTGGGGACGAGTCCAGTCTTCATTGCCAGAATATCAGTAGTTCAGTCCAGTAGCAAACACCAAATACAAACCAGCAGCTGCAGTCCAGTCCTCTCAGCAGACACCACACATAAACCAGCAAGAGCAGTTCAATCCAGAAGAAACCACAAGGCTCGACAACCATCCCAGGCCACTGAGGAGGTGGCAAGAAGCCACAAGAACCTCAAGGAAAATTCTTTGGTGAGTTTCTCTCTATGGCATCACCACAAGTGGAGCTTGCAACACAGTGTAAGATGAACCAATACACGTATGTCATTAGCAAAAAGAATAGCAATTTGGAGTAAAACAAACCAATGCTTGAGCTCCCACTGTCTGTGGGGTCACATTTATATTCCTTCTGAACATCATGCATCCTTTCACCTGTGTCTGCTTTAGCAAAACATCCTTTCACCTGTGTGCCCCAGCAGAACAACATTTGACATAACTGGCTTCCCAAAGAAACCAGATGTTTCCACTTCACCTAAACGAAGATCTTTAAAGGCCATGAGGTAGAATAAGAAACGTCCCAGGGGCTGGTGAGATGGCTCAGCGGGTAAGAGCACTGACTGCTCTTCCGAAGGTCCTGAGTTCGGATCCCAGCAACCACATGGTGGCTCACAACCACCCGTAATGAGATCTGACGCCCTCTTCTGGTGAGTCTGAAGACAGCTACAGTGAATTACGCCAGAGCGAGTGGGCCGGAGCGAGCAGGTCTGCCAGAGGTCCTGAGTTCAATTCCTAGCAGCCACACACATGATAGCTCATGGCCATCTGTATAGCTACAGTGTACTCATACACATAAATAAATAAATAAATAAATAAAGTTTAAAAAAAAAAAAAAGAAACGTCCCCATGGGCACAAATATCTGAGCACTTGGTCCCCGGTTGGTGGTGCTTTTAGGGACATTTAGGGGGTGCGGCCATGCTGTACATCACTGGGGGTGGACTTTGAGAGTTCACAGCTTTGCCTCAATTCCAATTTGCTGTTTGCTTCATGTTTGCTCCTGACGATGTAACTTTTCAGCTTTTCATGCTCTATCTACCACCATGCCTGCCGCTTGTTTCCCTGTCCCCCCAGTTCCACCATGATGGATTTTTCCCTGAGGAACCATAAGTCAAAACGATACTTTCTTTTCCTTAAGTTGGTTTTTGGTCATGGTGGTTTTTCACAGCAACAGAAAAGTAATAAAGACCAGAAGTCTTATCACGATGAGGAGGAATCAAGAGGCAAAGACGGGAAGCATGAGCAAAGTGGGGCTTCCCAGTATTTTCTGGAGCCACACAAGATGGGGAAGCAAAGGCTTGGAAAACAGGAAAAGCGATGTGGTCAGACCAGGACCAGTTTCCTGAAGAGTGTTAATGAAGGTCAGCAGGAGGCCACGGGCTTGCTAGAGGGAATTCAACATTTAGAGGTGGAAAAAAACTGTTAAAAATAATTGCCAAGTCTCCTAGAGACCTGCTGCCCAGCATTGTTACAAAAACTTAACATACTTTTTACACTCTGGGGAACAGTTTGAAGAGACAAAACAGGCATGTTCTTATGGACCCCAGCACTATCATCACAACTCTGACAAGTCCAAAGACAAACAGAGCAATCTCACCATTAGCCTGTCTCTAGACTCCAGACAGAGGAAGTCACTGAACTCATTATTATTGGTTAAAGTGATCCTGGCCCACACTCTGCCACTAAACGTCAGGGTTTGTGCCTCCTTTAATCTGGACTATTCCAAATACTGGTCCTTCACACGCTTTCATTTTTGTGGATTTTGTTTTGCAGTTGCCGAGCTGCCTGTGTGATGGCCAACAGCTCCTCTGTGAGTCACAGGTCTCATCCCCTTGACACTGGCCTTGGAAGAGTAGTGGGCAATTATTCTGAAAAATGTCAATGAACTTGGGTTTGTCTCATGGTACCTCATAAAAGAGATGGATGGATAGATAAATAGATATACAGACAGACAGACAGAATTATCAGACATTATGTTACATAATTTTTGTTAAGGATTCTACAAAGGACACTGGAGAGCTGGCTCAGTGGTTAAGAGCACTGGCTAGTCTTTCAGAGGATCTAGGTTCAACTCCCAGCACCCATATGGTGGCTCACAACCATCTGTAAGGCAGTTTCTAGTCTTTTAGGTACCAGGCACACTCACATTTACATAAACATACTACCTACAGGCAACACATGTCTACACATAAACATAAATAAACCTAAAACTGGAAACAACAAATAGCCAGACAGATGTTGGTCTTTTGAAACAAGGTCTTTCTACGTAGCCCTGGCTGTTCTGCCCGCTCTGTAGAACAGGCTGGCCTCAAACACACAAAGATGCCTCTGCCTCCTCTGCCCCTGCCCCTGCCCCTGCCTTTGCTTCCTCTGCCTCTGCCTCCTCTGCCTCCTCTGCCTCCTCTACCTCCTCTGCCTCCTCTGCCTCTGCCTTCTCTGCCTCCTCTGCCTCTGCCTCCTCTGCCTCTGCAAGTGCTGGGATCAAAGGTGTGCGCTACTACACCTTGCCTAAAAAGAATCATTAAAAGATCTGGCAGCAGGTCAAGCAGCCTCAGCCGGATGCAGCCTTGAGTGAGCCCTCCGGCCTACAGTATTTCTTTTCATCAAGATGAGTGATAAGCCAGGCTTGTCGGAGCTAAAGTGAGACAAGTCAAAATTGAAAACGAATATGAAGAATAAAAATTACTTTTCCCTGAGATGAAACTGCAGTTGAAGAAAGATAGCTTTAACAGAAAATGAAGATCTTCTTTCTCCCAATAGCAAATTTCAACAGGGTCCAAGAGTCTTGTTGTTAGGCTTGTTTCTGTAAACCTGTGCATTTGTGGAGACTTAAGGCATTTACTGACAGCTTCTCACCCAGATTGTCTGCCAAAGGGGTCAGCAGTAGCCAATGTACCAATGTTCTTTAAATTGTTTTTTTTTTAAACTGGTGTGTATATCCCAGTCAGCAATCTCACCTCTCTGGGCCTTGGTAAGAGTCTTTCGCTTCCGGTAAAGCAAGCTGACTCTAGCCTCGTTGGGCACCTCAATTGCTTCCCTGTCTTTATGAAGTGCCATGCTTTCACAGCTCCTGGGGTTTATTCTCATCTCTAAGGTCACATCAAACACAACCCACCCTGCCTCCTGTTCCCCCAAAATGATCTGAGGTAAATGGAACATGCTATGTTCCAGAGCAGGCTGGCCTCAGACTCACAGATCCTCCTGGCTCTGCCTCCTGGCTGTTGAGATTTAAAGACTGTGCCACCATGCCCAACTGACTCTCCCTGATAATTGATGCTGCCTCTCGAGAGGACAGCCATAGCAAAGGAACACGCTTGGGCATGGTGGGAAGTGTCTGGAATCCTAGAACTCAGGTTGAAGCAGGACGGTTGTGAGTTTCTGGCTGGCTTGTACTGCATAACCGGGCCCTGACTAAAAGGCGGGGGGGCGGGGGGGATGCACACCAGTGTTGGACAATTTTATCCATGAGGTTTGTAGGCCATTCTGACTTTCAAAAACAAAACAAAACAACCAAACAACCAAACCACAACCCAGGGGCTGGAGAGATGACCCAGTAGTTAAGAGCACCTACTACTCTTACAAGAACCCAAGTTGGGCCGGGCAGTGGGGCACACGCCTTTAATCCTAGCACTTGGGAGGCAGAGGCAGGCGGATTTCTGAGTTTAAGGCCAGCCTGGTCTACAGAGTGAGTTCCAGGACAGCCAGGGATACACAGAGAAACCCTGTCTCAAAAAAAAAGAAAAAAAAAAAAAAGTTGGGTTCCCAGCCTCCACCACAGCTGGCTTACAATGGCTTTTAACTCCAGCTCCAGGAGATCTGACACCTCTAGCCTCTGTGAGCACTTGCACACACACACACACACACACACACACACACACACACACACGCAGACTTACAAGTAAAACAAACAAAAAAAATTAAAGAAACAAACATATTTCTTAACACTATGGGGACAGAGTACTTGGCACACAGAATCATTTAACCTTTGCAATCACTCCACAATATAAGTGTGTGACTATCTCCACTTTGGGGCTGATGGCCAAGCAATGGAAATGCACAGTGCAGGCTGGAGAGATAGGTCAGTGGTTAAGAACACCAACCGCTCTTCCAGAGGTCCTGAGTTCAATTCCCAGCAACTACATGGTGACTTATAACCATCTGTAATGGGGATCTGATGCCCTCTTCAGGTGTGTCTGAAGACAGCGACAGTATACTCATCATATATATAAAAGAAAGAGAGAAAGAAAGAAAGAGAGAGAGAGAGAGAGAGAGAGAGTCTTTTAAAAAATAAATTCACAGTGGAAGAGTCTGTTTCCTGCTTGGGTCTGGTTGACTTAGACATCTAAACATCATGCATTCCTGGCTTCTGCATGCATGCTCTACTGCCTTACCATGGGCAAGATAGTGCCTTGGTTACATCATGGCCGACCACACAGTGCTAAGAGTTTCCTAATACTGACACTCTTCCTGCTAATATATTGAAACTGTGTGACCTTCTTTTGCAGGGGACCCAACTTGACAAGCCACTTACAGAAACATCTTGGGTCTGGGGCTGCTAGGACCCAAAGAGATAGATGCATTCATTTGATTTTTCTTCCATTTCTTTCAATAACCTCCTGAAACTTTTCAGAGTTCTGTTGCAGAATATTCGATCACACTGAACCCCAAGATTTTGTTATTTACTGAAAAACAAAAACTGTTTTCTAGTTTTGGTGTGGCTCAGTCCTATCACACACCTTTAATCTCAACACTTGTAGAAGGAAGCACCCATGTTTGAAGTCATGACTAATTGAGTGGCAGACAAAGTGACGAATCAGAGAAAGGCAGAATAGGACATGTCCAACTCTAACAAGAAGAGAGAGGAAAGGGAAGCTACTTAAGAGAACAGTGCAGAGAGAAAGAGAGAATGAGAGGGAAGACTGTTTCACTGGATGAGTTTTACAGATAGGTTGAAGAGAGAACAAGCTAGACACAGGTTAGGACTGAACAAGCCAGAGAATGAAAAGGAGCCAGAAGATTAGAACAGATTGCTACAGTTAGTTGGAGGACAAGCAGAGCAATTCAGGATAGTCCAAGAGAGAGAAGCCAGATTGAATCAGTCAGCCTGGAGAGGAGTTTGAGCCAGGACAGCTGAGTTGACCAGCCAGCCAGAGATCAGAAAGAACTAGGAAGGGGTGAGTTTATTCAGCAGTAAGTCCCAGAGGCTGAAAACATTCTAGGCCCTAGGCTAGATTGTTCATAGGCTAGAAGCTTCCAGGACTAGGTCTAGGTTAGCAGAGGAAGTAAGCCTCGGAGATGACAATCACATCTGTTGAAGCCTGTCCCCCAAGCATAGCTGTAGCCTTTTTGTTCCATGTCCACCAGCTATTTCATGTTGCTGCTGTAACATATCTGCTAGTCACTGATGCAGAAAAATAACTTGACTCAGAGCAGGGTCATGCTGACCACATGCCCTGTTATGTTCCTACGTTATGAGGTTTGTTAATCTTAAGAAATTCCACAACTATAAGCTTTGGGTAGGACTCACCAAATTAAAGATCAATACAAACTGTTACGTCTAAAATGGTTTGAGTCAGGGGCAACCACCAGGCAATACTTCCAGCTCCTGCATATGAGCTCAGTATAGTTTTTGTGGTTTTAGCCTTTATGAGCTGCCCCTGAGAAATGTCCAGCACACAGCTTTACGCTCTTGCCCTGATTGATCAGTCTTGGAGTGTGTGTTCAATGAACTACTCCTGTTTAACTGAGATTGGTGTCCTTGTGGTCTGTGGGGTGACTCCTGGGCCCCAACACATCAGGAGACTAAAAGTTACCTTTACAAAGTTCAGTACGTCACTTCCAACCTTGATTTTTTTTTTTCTGAGACAGAGTTTCTCTGTGTAGCCCTGGCTGTTCTGGAACTCACTCTGTAGACCAGGCTGGCCTCGAACTCAGAAACCCACCTGCCTCTGCCTCCCAAGTGCTGGGATTAAAGGCTTGCGCCACCCACCGCCCAGCCACTTCCAACCTTGAAAGTTCCTTTTGATGCTATTGCAAATGAAACTGACAGCTCTGACTTCCTTGGCTAATCCTAACATTTTCTTGGGTTTCCATTATTTTTCTGTATATATAATCATATCACATGAAATTAGAGATCATTTTACATTTTCCCTTCCCAGGCTGGATGCTTTCATTGCATTTTCTAATTTTTTACTTTGTTTTTTGCTTGTTTGTTTGTTTTTTTCAGACAGGGTCCCACTGTGCAGCCATGGTTACCCTGTAACTCACTATGTACATAAGGGTGGCCTCCAACTCTTGGAGATATGCTTGCCTCTGCCTCCTGACAGCATGTCCGGCTTGCACTGCAATTTTTTTTACATTAAAAAGTAGATTTAGGCGGGGGGTGGGGGGGGGGG